>JAEMOT010004290.1:569169-596038 GCA_019297695.1 Apostasia ramifera
TTGAAATATCTAATTATATTTATAATACTTAAATGTATATTTTTATTTTTTAAAAATAATAATTTAATGGCCAAAATTGACATGTTTTTATTTTTTATAAACTTGCATAAAATTTGAGTTTTACCTCAATATCTCAAAAGGAATTACCCTTAATTAAATTATAAAAAAAATAATTAGATGAAAGTTAAATTTAAATAAAAAATACTTTGGTCTTAAATTTTTTTTTGATCATAATAAAATAAATTCATCATACTGAAATGTGAATAGAAATTGATTCCTTATTTTAAAATTTAAGTATAAATATTATTAATTGATTTTAATGTTGAAATTTATTTAATTAAATTAAAATTAATTTAACCTACCGGGCGACATGTACACTTGATGAAAAGGGCTGTCCGGCAGGATCGCACACACGAAGTTGTCTGCTTGGGCCTTGAAATTTTGCTCCCCGCCTTCTCCGGTCATGTTCATCTAATTAAGTTATTCATAACAAAATAAAATAAAATAAAAATTATATTAATATAAATAAACTTTATATTAAATATTCGTAATTACTATATATTACTAAAATTTTTTAAAAAGTTTTGCATATGTCACCCCTAAAATTGAGTTTTTTATTCATTTCATCCCAAAATTAAATATTTTTATACTTATCACAGTATACTTTGAATGTATAATTTATAAACATTACTTTCTTCATCAAATTAGGAGAAATCTAGCCATTAATCTTGTTAAAAAAGATAAAAATTTAATCATTTATTATTATGATGGTATTCAAAGTATGTGGTGACAAATGTAAATATCTAATTTTGGAGTGAAATAAATAAAAAGCTCAACTTTGAGAATGCCATATATAAATTTTTTTTATTTTTAAATATAACAAAAATGTTTAAAAATTTGCAAATTTGAACAAATAATTTCATATATGTGATGAAAAATTTAAACAGAACAAAAATGTAAACATAAAATATCAGTTTTTTCTAAAATCACTATTATAACATTTATTACATTAATGATGATTTTATAGAAAAATTACTTATATATCACTTGACTTATAAGTTATATACTACTTTTTTTTCACAAAATTTAAATTATAAATAACATATACTTTAATAATAATAATATAATATTTAGAATTTTGAGTATCATAAATCTAAATGTCTTAATTTTTATTGTACTAAAATTCTTTTATTAAGAGTATATATTCATATAATGTACTATCAATATATAATTAATTATATAAATCACTTACAATAACAACAAATTAATGCTAAAGATAAATCAAATTAGTTATCTATATGCAAATAATTGAGTAAAAAATCTAAGGTGTTTTTCATAAATTGCATATGAGTTCCTCACTTATAGTGCACATGTGCAATCAGTCCTTAGATCAATAAATATATCATTTTAATAAGAAAAAAATTTATGTAGCTTAAAATCTAATAAATTAAATTCACTATTTATTGAATAATTCGATGAAATAAACTCAAAAATAATAATTTTATTAATTAAGAAAATGTACCCCAGCAAGAAGGACTTGGGCCCCAGCATATTTGAGGTCCCAGCTGAACTCAGCCACGCTGGCAGTGATGGCCTCCTCAGTTATATACTGGTAGTACACATCCCTCCTCGTGGCTACGTACAGCCATGAAGCTGCCCACAGCAGCTCATCCTGCACCAATGAGGGAAAATTACAATAAAGTTCCTCTTCTTTATTCTTATGTATATATATATATTACTAATTTTCAAATTAATCAGACAGATCTATTTTTGGCAATAACTGTTACTTACATAATAAAAAAGTAATTACTTTCACAATTTTTAATTTACACTTTTACTCAAATTAATGGACTAATTGGCGTAACTTGAAAACTAAGAGGACCTATAGGTATGTTTGTTTAAAAAGATTAATTTTAATAATATTAAAGCTAAATATGAGTTAAGATATTTTTTATTAATAGTTGTATAGCATGTGAATAAAATTAATTTTTTATTTCAAAATGTATAATAATATGAAATATTATTTAATTTTAATATTAAATTTTATGTATAATATAACATATCTGATTAAAATTAATTAAGTCAGTTGTTGTAATACAATATTCATAAATGATCAACTACAAATAATTAAAACAATAGGCATGATTTCACTGTCAAAATCATCTCAAAGTTATCTTTATCACTCGTTTTATTCCCAATGACGTGTATTAATATTTTTTGACAAATAATTATAATGTAACCATTATTAGAGGTGAAAATATGTAATTAATAAAATTTTGGTTAATAAGTATTTTTTTTGAGATAAAATTATAATTATTCATCAAAATTATAGATAATAGTTATAAATATTCATCTTCGATGATATATGTTAGAATCTTTTCTAACATCCCTAATCGAATAGCTCTCGTCGAACAGCCCTCCTCGAACAGTTCTTCTCGAACAGTTCTTCTCGAACAGCTCTACAAGGATATATCACAAGATTGTACCCTCCGTACTATTATGTTAACTCGGCATTTAAGACGATATAGGGGTCCACTGCCTAATCGTCCTTTGCAGGAATAGGTGTTAAATATGACAGACTGTACCTATTATGTTCCCTCCTCTCCAAACTATAAATAAGAGGGAGGAGGAAAAGATCTAGGATTCTTTCTCTGGAGAGATCACTCTCGCTTTCTCTCTTGTACTTAATTTCTTATTCAGTCTCAATTTAGAGACATTCAAGTTTTGTACGAGAAAGTATTCGATTAGTGGATTTAAATCGTCTAAACGATGTCGTAGTTTTTTCCTCGGATATTCGAGTTTTCACGTAAAAATTATCGTCTTATTTTATTTTATTTTAATATTTTTTTGTATCAATAATATATATTAATTCGAGTATGAACTAAGCTTGACCAATGTATTTGAACTTACATTATAGCCAGAGTAAGAGCAGTAGAATGGGCATTCTCCATCATAGGTTCCCTTGTAGCTCCTGGCAAACTCAAACAGCTGTTTTAAAGAAAAAAAAAACTTCATATTAAAATTAGAATATAAATTGAAAGGAGAAATTATCTTATTGCTTTACTCTTTTTAATTATTGCATATATTTTTCATACACATATAATATATAACATCTGCTGGTTTTCTAAATGGAGAAGGTCCATTTTTGTAAGCATGTCAAACCATAGTTCGATCTGTGAACCAGACTCGAACCTGATTTAAGTTTTTCTGGCATTTGTGAAACTTTTATGTGCTTCTGAGTCGTGATCTTGATCGAGGCGCGATCATGATCTAATTAATTCAAATTAATCGACTCACAATTGAGTTGAGTCGTGATCCTGATCGAGGCGATCATGATCTAATTAATTCAAATTAATCGAGTCACAATTGAGTTGACTGTCAACGCAAATTTAACCCATATAAAAAATATATGGCTAAGTTTGGTAAAGCTTCTTGACGGAAAAAAAGAGTATTTTTTTATACAGTTTAAAACTAAAGCTCTATTTAGTAAAACAATTTTTAAGGTTTTTTCAATTTTTAAAAAATTGAAAATAGTTGCAGAAAAAATTTAAAAAATATTTTTTTAGAAAAATGCATTTATTATAACTAATTAAAAATAAAAAAGTTTCAAAATAATTAAATTTTAATAATTATATTATAACTATACATCATATAATAAATATATAATATAAATAACATAATTATTATAAAATATATAATTATATTAGATTATAATATATAAATAAAATTAAATAATGACATATTATGACAAGAAAATTTAAAATAATAAGTATAAATTTTAAATTATCATNTATATATTTTAAATTTTATTATTTATTAATAAAATATATATAATGATAATAATAAGCTTATTTATATATTTAATTCGGTAAAAATTATAAATTTTTTAAACAGCATTACAATTTTTTCAAACAGTTCAATTTTTGATAGCCGCTTATAATAGCAGTTTTACCAATAAGATAAAATAACTTTATTAAATAATATTTTGTTAATACAGTTATATAGTTTAGTATTTTTTTATATAGTACAATAATATCAAATAGAACTTTAGTTTATGTTATGCTTGATTAAAAGAAAAAATATTTAAAATAAGAAAAAGCTAAGAGGGTTTACTGAAATTCAAATTTTTCAAAAAAAAATCAGAGAATGTTAATCCTCCCCTTACATCATTAAACAAACCAAATAAGGCAAGTAATAAATAAATAAATAAATAAATATCATCCTGAGATTAGGCTATTGAATTATGTAAATCTACGAATTTAATTTTTCTCTATAGAATTTCTTAGGCACAAAAATAATTTCACCATCTATTCTCCTACTAATTTTTTCAAAAATTTTCAAAATATCTTCACCCATTCAACTAAAAACATAAATATCTTGCATACGATCTAATAATTAAATTAATACCTTTTCAATAGTTAAAATCACACTACAAAAGAAAATGGAAGAGACTATTTAGTGGGCCAAATTAAAAAACGAAAGCATTTCTAAAATATATGATTCGAGTTATGAACAATTGACCCAAATTTAATCCGTCTTTATTTCACCGTAAAATAAGAAGCAAAACGGCTTGCAAAATATGAAGTTCTTACTCCTTGGATTCAACTCAACTTGAGTCACACAATCATCTAATATCTATTAGATATTCATTAAATAAATTTAAAATGATTTTTTACCATAATTTAAAATGAATTTTCTTTAAAAAAAAATTGTGCAATAATGAATATATATATATATATATATATATAATATATATATATATTGGTTAGAAATTATTGCTGACCAGCTTTGCCTTGTTGAGGAGGCGGCGGGCGTAAGGGCGGTCAGTTCGCCGGAAAACGATGGAGGAAGCGGCCATGGCGGCCGCCGTCTCCGCCGCAATTTCCGTTCCCGGCGTGTTCTGATCGATCTTGTACAGCGTTCTTGGCGTCTCCATGTTTTCAGGCCGCATCCAACATTCATGATCAGCAACCGGGTCCCCCACCTTTCCATTATTTACAGAAAAAACCCAACTTTTATTTTAATAATATTTACTTACAAAATAACCCAAGTTTGGTACATTTGCAAATAAAATTAATGTCACAATTATAAAAATATTATTTACTTTGAATTCAAAAAAATCATGTTATTTAAATACTTTTTAGGAAGTTACTCATTATCTAATTTACAATTAGATAATAAAATTCTTAGTATTACATATTAGTTATTAAAATTATATGAAAATTACTTATGATATACAACTTACGTCACAAGTTGTGATATATATAATAAATGTGGTATTAGTTGTACGTGAAATATTAATCAATTTATAATATTAAAAATTTAGATGTTAAATATATAAGATAATAAAATTGTAGTGGCATATATGTAATCCTTTGTATCTAATATCTAAACTGCATATGCGATTTCGAGTCAATTCTAATTATATTTTAAGTAAGCTAGCGCAAACACGAGATCAGCTTGAAATCAACTTCAAGTCAAAAATTTTAACTCGTAATTTGATTCAAAATTAAAAGGCGAGTGGGTTGCTGAGTTATAATAGAGAAGACCTGAACCCAGAGGCGGTTCTTGATGGAGGCGGCCCTGAGGAAGTAATCAGTTCCCCAGCGAATGGCGGCCTGGAGATTCTGATATTCTCCCGCCGCCTGGAGCTCCCGGTGGCAGGCAAGAGCGGCCCAGGCCAAAGTGGTGACCGTGAAGGCCATCGGCAGCCCGTACTTGACGTTGTCCCCGGCGTCGTAATAACCGCCTGTGAGATCCACCTACATATGCAGAGTACAAAAAGTATAATTAATGTTTATTTCCTATGTATAGAGTCTTTCAATTAATATATACAATTTTATCAAAAAAAATAATAATTAATATATACAATATTATAAAGGGTTAATTACATTCCAATTTTTAAATTTAAAATATATCATCAATTCATAATTTAAAAAATTTAATTTTTGATCCTTAAGTCATATATATATATATATATATATATATATATATATATATATATATATATATTATTTTTTAATATTAAAATTTTATAAAATACTTAAAATATCTTTTCCTCTCCTACCTCTCTCCTCTTTCCTCTCTCTCTCAGTTTCTCTCTCCTGAACCTCTCTCTTGCTCTTGTTCTCCACTAGCGGTTGTGCGAGGTTGGCAATCCAGCAGCCTCGTGCGAGGCTATCGATTGCATTCTCTTGCTCTTCGTAAAGAGTTAGCGAGAGTGAGAGACCTGCAGAACTATCGTGAGCACCGATGGAGAATGAGAGCAAAAGAAAAACAGAGAGTAAGTAAAGGAAAGAGATTAGATAGAAAAAAGTTTAAGGGGGAGAGAGAGAGAAATGAGGGTGGAGAGTGGAAAATACATTTAAAGTATTTCATAAAATATTAATATTAAAAAAATTAAAATAGATTTGATTAATATATATATATATATATATAAGAGACTCAAATGATAAATTTATAAAATCATGGTTTGAGTAATAATATATCTTTAACTTAGACACCTAAATATAATTTACCCTATTATAAAACTTTACTTTATTTAAAATATAATATCGCTGCTTATGAGCATCACAATGCTATGTATATAAAAAATTATATCTTATCTTTTTTGTTTATGATCAAGTTGGACATAACTATTTTTTTTTATAAAAAAATATATAATCTTTTTGAAATATGTATATGATGAAAAATAAAATTAGTTAATTTTGAGAATATTAAATAAAATTAATTAATATATTAAAAATTATATAAGTTATTTATTTATTTTTTAAAAATAGTTATGATCAAATTAACCACCAAACAGAGACTAAGCCAGATTGAAGACTTTTTAGCCGTGATCTTTTTTTATATTGTATAAAATATGAAATAAAATTGAATGTTGTATTGAAAAATATATAAAAAATGATATAAAATGAGTTTTTTTATATTAAAATTAATATATAGAGAATTACAAATAAATTTTTATTTTATTTTAATATTTTAAAAAGTGATCATGGCCAATCTGACTTCCAATCAAATAGAGGCTGATAATAACAATTAATATTGCTTTTCACTCTAGTTTTCCATTGAATCTCACCTATTTATTTACCGTGTTATATATGAATAGCTCTCGAATATCAACAAATTGCAATTTCCAAATTCGAGAATTTCTCAGCAAAAAAGAAAGTCTGGGAGGAGCTATGTAGGTCATTTACTGTCTTGAAGAAATAAGCTTAGTCACGAAGCCTAATTGGAGAGCTGAAGAGGTTGGAGCCGGTTGAATAGCTTAAAATTGCGGGAAAGCTAGAGGAGAGAGAGAGAATTCGTAAAAAGGCTCCCCCTTCGTAATAAATAAGGGTATTTGTAAAAAGGGAATAGCTGATGGAGTAGATAATTCTCATTAATGAGAGAACTTCTAGGGTATGAGCTAGTTGACTAGTTAGCTCATTTCAAGGGATTGCCTTCATTAGCTGAGGTTTACCTCCTCAGGTTTATTCACTATACTACAGAAGTATGGCTAGGGGTGTTAAAAATATCCGAAACTCAAAACTCGCTCGAAACTAATTCAATTTTTGAATGAGTTCAAAATAGGTTCGAAAATTCATAATTGAATCATGAGCTAGGGACTTTGACTCGAAATTCATTTCGAGCGGATTTCGAGTTGGCCTTGGCTCGCTCGAAACACGAGTCTATTTGGCTCGAAATTATATGTATAATATATGTCCACATGAAATATCACTATGTATAACTTAGCTAATAGTTTAGTGGCAGAGTTGAGGAAGTTTAGGTTTAGGGATCAAATTCTCTCGAATATACAAAATTTCTACTTTTTTTTTTACAATTATGAACCAATTCGAATCATGATTCGAGCCGGCTCAGAATCGAGTCATTTGGAGCCAAGTTGCTCGAATCATATCTTATTTTGATTTTGGACTGATTTCAAGCCGAGCTGAGCTCAAAATTTTAAATTTTGAGTTACTTTTGACCTACTTGAAATCTGTTTGATAACAGCCCTAAATATGACCTTGTAAGGCTTCGTTAATTAATGCTCTATAAAAGAAGAGGGAGAAAGAGAGGGGGAGAGAGAGAGAGAGAATGAGAGAAAAATGGGCTAATTCAAATAGCGAATTCGAGTGGACTATTCGGGCAGGCTATTCAATTAAATAATTCAACTGGATCACTTGGCTTCGAGCTGGCTCAATCCCTGTATGACTTATTTTGTAACATCCCGTAATCTCATTATAGAGGTATTGTCCACTTTAACTTTAAGAAAACTGCATGACTTGAGTGCTTCCCAGGAGGTCACCCATCCCAGAGCTACTTCAATCCAAACACGCTTAATTACAGAGTTTTTCATCATTAACCTCACGGTTTTACCCCAAAAAGCGTCTCTATTATTTGAAATCATGTTATTTACTTATACAGCTCAGGATCTTCCTCCCTTTCTGATGTGAGACAATTCATTTCTGTGTCCCTTACATAACTCATTATTCGGCCTAGAAGTCTGCTAGGAGTTGCACTTTGCCTTAGTGATTCTTTTCTTTTAAAACATCACCCGGCGATCACTCCCCGTTCTTTTCGACCACGGGCGTCACGTGTTTAACTAATCTGAGCTAGCTGAGTAGCACATGCTCAGGAGCCAAGCAATTTGTGGCTACCCAGATCTTTTCCATATGGCCGGCTAAACCTGATTTGATGATTTGACTGCAAGACGTGGAGCGAGCGAACGAACGAATTACTCACATTGGCAGGCTTGCCGTCATCTAGGGCAGAGTCTCCCCTCCATGGAATTCTGTGCCTCGGAGGAAGCTTCCCCGATCGCTGCGCCTCCAGGAAGAGCAGCGATTTCGTCAATGCCTCCTTGTAGTTGAAGCCTCCCTCGGCGGCAACGAGGAATCCATCGCAGAGTGCCAGGTACGCCAAGAGAAGTACTACGACCCCCCTCGAAAACTCTCTCATCATACAAATTAACCAGATAATATGAAGAAGAAGAAGAAGAAGAAGAAGAAGAAGAAGAAGAAGAAGAAGAAGAAGAAGAGGGTTAATTACAGGAATTGATGACAGCACTATCGACGGTGTTGGATTTGCTTTTTATAGATGAAGCTTCGAATTGAATGAATTAGCTTCGTTTAATTTAGTTCTACTGATCAGGGGAAGATTAATGGAAGCCCTACGTTGCCTGCGGTTTTTGAGGGGTAGCAGGTGAGGAGGGTGAAGGTGGATCAGAAGGGGGGAAGGGAGGTTCGGTTTTTCCGTTTTTGTCGTTATTTAATTCATGATTATGCATTGAGTTAATTATTAAAAAGCCTTATAATTAATTTTTAATTATACTTTGAGGCATAATTTTCAAAAATTTATTTAAAGGTCTTTAGATTTTAACCGATAAATATTTTAGTCCTTCCACTATTATCTTTTATAAATTTTCAATTTATCTTTTTGAGTGATTTAATCTTCAATGTATGCCATTATTTTTTTTTTAAAAAAAAAAAATATTACAAAAACATTTTACCGTATTTTAGTGCATAAGGTTAGTTTTTGTTTTTTTAGTTTTTTTTTTATTTGAAGGCTTTTTTGAGTGTAAATTGTTTCTATTTAGTGAGAATAAAGGCTTAGTTATTATCGTTATAATCTAATAGATGATTACCTTATAGTTTCTTATATGACTTTTGTTCAAAGCTTGTCGGTTGTAGATTAATTTTTTTATTTTTTATTTGTAATTTTTAGATTAAGATGAGCAATATGATTTAATTTGATTGAGTAAATAATAAAATTTTATACTTAAGATTTTAGCTAAAAGATAAAAATTTAATTAAAAATTGAATCGACTTTGGTTGGATCGAAGTTAAATCGAATATAAAAGAGCTAGGTCTAGCTCAAATTGAAATCACACCAAATTTTTCTGGTTCATATTTTAGATAAGATCGAGATTAAATTGAGAATTTTTAATTTAATTTTGAACCGAAGTTGTTGAGTAAGCTCGAAATAGGATCAATAACAATACTATTTATTTTGAGAAATTGTATATATTTGGATAAAATCTTCAAACAAAAATTAAAGAAAAATGAGAGGGTTTGAGATGAGGAAAAAGTTGAATGGAGGGAGGGGAAGCAGCCTGACCACAGAGTTTTCATGTATCTTGAGAGAGAGAGAAAGAGGGAGGGAGAAAGCCACTTTTTCTCATAAAATATAGTTATTTATGGTGAAGAGATAGTAGGTGGCTTAGGTGAGGCTAGGTGAGTTACATTAATGATGGAATAGTTCTCTCGCATGGGAAACTATACGGTTAGCCCATGCTTGCTATCAAATAATATCTTAATGTGACGCCTGTAGTCGAGGAGGGCAGAGAGTGATCGTCGAGTGATATCTTAAGAGAAAGAAATTGCTAAGACAAAGTGTAACTCATGGCAAATTTCTACGCAGAGTAATGAGTAGTGAGAGGGGCACAGAAAAAAATCGTCCTATATTGAAAATGGAAGGAGATCCTAAGATGTATAAGTAGATAATATGATCTCAAATTGTAGAGGCACATTTTCGAAAAAAAATAGTAAGACTAATGATAGAAAACTCTGTAGTTAATCGTGTTTGGGCTAGAGTAGCACTAGGATGAGTGACTCCTTGAGAAGTGCTCAAGTCATATAGTTTTCTTAAAGTCAAAGCGGACAATATCTCTACAATGGGATCAGGTGATGTTATACTTAATGATGGTCACCTTTTTTTAGCTCATGACTTAGGTGGTGTACTATAGATGTAAAGCTAGAAAATAACAAGACCACTTAAACTAGAGATTTGTTTAGATATTTTATTTGGGTGGTTCCAAGTTATTCAACTCTGGGGCCTATTTCAGAAAGATCCATCAAACTATTTAAAACCATAATTCGAAGATTGGTCAACGAATTAGACTTAAGCCGCCATGTGTCAGGTTAGGCTGATATGTTAGTTTTTTCCCTCAATATTATATATTACAATTGGGGTTTTCAAAATAATGTAATGATATTTTCTCAATTAGAAATATTTTTTTAATTTCTAAGTTTTTTGTCATTATGAATTTTTTTTATGCTCCTGTTCATGGGCATAACATATTTAATATGGTATGAAACTAATTAAACATGCGTTACATATTACATCGATTTTTTTAATAATAATTATTTGTGTTAATTTTCATTAAAAAATAAATAAATAAAACAAAAAAACAAAAAAAAACAACTAAAGCAATACTACACAGCACAAGAGATAGTGACCAATATCAATAGTCTATTAAAGCAAACACATATATATGATTTTTTATGCCATTCTATGAACTTTACACTATTGACTGACTCTCAGTTCATTCATTGAAGGTTATTGATGTCAACTTTGATGGATGATTAATTTAATGCTTAAGAGAACATTGATCGTTGATCGGATGATTTTTCCCGTCTTAAGAGGAGCAAAAGAAAGAAGGAGATCAAAGAAAAAAATCGAGAATTTAAATTAAAAATATCAAAAAAATATAAAAAGTAAGTGAAAATTGACAACAATAACACACTAAAATGTGCTACTGAAAAAGTTTGTGATCTAAGACAAGGAGTAGTATTAGCGATGGCCTTATCCAAAGAGTAGAGAAATTTTCAGCAGATTTCTAGGATAACAGGAACTCTTAGTAGATTTTTTGGTACGAGAAAGAAGCAATATAGAAATGAATTATTTCACTTCAAAAAGAATTTTTTTTGAGTTATATAAATAATAATTTGACTTTAAGATATATATATATATATATATATATATATATATTGATGTGTTTTTTAAGGGCAAAATAATAAGACTAATATTCAAAAAAATTTATTTAAACATGACTGAATTGAAGTAACACTATATTGCATGGAGTTCTTGGAAGCAATCAATTAAATAATAGAGTTTTCTAAAATCAAAAAGACATTATTTTAATATCTAAATTACCGGATGCGACACTCATAAGTGACTCAACAAGCTCACTTATGTTAAATATTAAGTCGAAATGTTAAAAATAGTATTTTATGAAAGCAAATAACATTAAGTACCTATTCGTATATATTTATTTTAATTTTAATATTTTCTTTTCGGTCATATTTTTTTTTGACTCAAGTAAATAAATTATTACATAAAATATACATATTATATATGAGAAACACACATATTACATATATAAATAATACATTAACATTAAGGCCCCGTTTATCTAGGAGTTTAAAATTAACTTGGTTTAATTTTAACCAGGCATATCACATCACACATAAAATTTAATATTAAAAATTAAATTTATTTCACATCCTAACTTATATCACATCCCTCACATATTCCAACATGATAACTAACTTTATATCACGTCTCTCACATATCTCAATATAATAACTAACGTTATTTCACATCATTCATAATTTTTAATAAAAAAATATCTCTATCCAAATTTAATTTTAATTTTTTTAAATTTAACCTTATAAACAAACACATCCTAAATGTCCCTAGAATGAATGAAAACTGTGTCCTGTTTAGTGCCTTTAAAATAACTTTGATTTAAATTCAAAGTAATTTTTTAATAATAATATAATAAAATTATTTTACTTCATATAAAAATTTAAATTTAAAAAATTAATTTATTATCCTAATAAAATAAATTTATTTTATATCAACATACTTATATGATAAATTTATCACAATTTAGTCATCTCCTAGATGTGACTTTAATTAAATCATCATTAAAAAAAGTTAAGGTGTGAGTGCTAAACAGCACAAACTTTTTTAAAAAATATTTGAACCATAGTGGATCATAGATTAGACACGGGTGGACTCCAATGGATCCAATTTTCATCCAAATCATCACGGTTGGGTCTGAGTCGGGTCAACTCAAACCGAACCCAACACAGTTGGCAGTCTACGTAAATGCACATGTTTCGAAGGGGCATAATCGTCAAAACATCGGTTAATGGGCTCCATTTCTCCGAAGTTGCCATAATTCGGCCACGTCCACACGCATCACTTGTGGACTCGGTGCTTCCTAATCCTACCACAGTGAGAAGAGCAGCTCGCCAAGCTATAAATACGTGTGCAAACCGCAGTTTCCCCGTTGTGCCCTTTCGGTGGCCAGGCACGCGGTACTCAATCCTCCGCCCTCGATCCCCAAATCAGAAGCGTCATCGAGCGCTCTGGAAAACCCTAGCCGTAACGCTGCTTCCACCCTTCCCCCGGTCATACGCGGCCTTCCGCCAACCCGATGCCCCCGATCTTCGTCGGAAGCTTCGCCGACAGATCTATCTAGAGCTCCGTCTGCTGTGAATTTGTTGATCTCTAACGCCAGATTCTTACCCCCTTGTTTCGTCAACTCAGACTTCAGATCTTGATGCGGCTTGAGCTCCCTTGGCTCTAGATTCTCCGATCAAATCTGAGAGATACACGACGGGGGGGCTGCGAAGGCTTCTGAGCCATCATTCCTTTGGCGGTTCGTTCGATTTGAGCGGTTTTCTGTCAGCGGAAACTCTGATTAGCAGTCGGTGGAGTTCAGATCTTGCAAGCGGTACCGGTTCGGGGATTCTTCTGCGTGCTGCTTCGGTTCGTCTTTTGTTCGGATCTGCTGCGGAAAGGGATCGGTGTTGCAGCTGCTTTGTTCCCTACTTTACCTGCCAGCTCGTAGCGTGCAGCGTGTTTAGAAGGAGATCTGATTAGTTTGTCAACGAGTCTGTTTCTTGTTGTCTTGCGCAATATCAGGCCTTATATTATTTTCCGGCCTTTAACTTGTTTACAAATCGTTTTTAATGCAATTTTGTTCTTTTTGGTTGATTATATTGCTCTCTAGATAAGAGGAAATTTCCCTAAAAAATTATGGCTGTGTACTACAAGTTTAAAAGTGCAAAAGCTTTTGATTCTATTCCCATTGAGGGGCAATTCATTTCTGTTGCGAACTTGAAAGAAAGAATTTTTGAGTCCAAGCAGTTGGGGAGAGGTACCGATTTTGATCTGATGGTCTCCAATGCTCAGACTGATGAAGGTTGGTTTCTTATTTTTAGTGGGCACTATACCTATATTCAAATACTTATAAATGGGGGCGTAGGTTAAGCTAATGCCAAACTAACTACGGAAAATGAAAGCAAGATGACATGTATTCTTATCCTATAATCCTATATTTTAATTTTTAAGTATCTGAATTAAGCTAACTGGTTGTGAAGTGCGATGCCATCTGTAGATAATGGCAAGTTTTTGGTGTTTATCCCTATTCAACTATACCTTGGAATCTAGTATTAAAAAAAAAACTTTATCTGGGAATGGTTTTCATCTATAACTCTTTGAAATCTTATGGGTTATGTGATTTTGGCTTTCCACTTTCAGAATATGTAGATGAAGCTGCGATGATTCCAAAAAATACATCAGTACTGATTCGCCGTGTTCCTGGACGACCTCGAAATCCTATTGTTACTGAGAGAGATGAGTAATGTCTTGTACTCTGTGCTAGCCTCTTATTAGTGTCATTTCTTCGCCGATTAGACTAGTGTCCCTGACTTTCTTGAAGCAGGGCAGATAGATATTCATATGTATAATTTGAACAAGTCAATTTGAGTGACTAGATTTAAACTTTAAATTCAACCTGCAGGCCAAAAGTTGTAGAAAATAAGGTGGAAGATATTCCACCATCTACTAGCATTGTTGTTGGTGATTCATCTACAATGAAGTTTGTAAGGCCATCTTCTTAACTATTTTAAATTACTTTATTCCCTTGATTGTCACAATTTGACATACTACTATTGTATGGGTTTATATCAACTCCTTCCTTTTCGTGCAATGCTTACTAGAGTGAAGCTTGTGCCCTCCCATGTAGATGAATTACAATCTAGTTACATTTTGCAGCCTGAAGAATCTGAATGGGATGAGTTTGGTAATGACTTGTATAGTATTCCCGATATTCATCCTGCACAGTCAAGCGTTCAAGTAGTTGATGTATCTCCTGCATACAAAATTGATGAAGAGAGCAAGATCAAAGCTCTAGTTGATACACCAGCACTGGACTGGAATAGGTTGGACATTTTAGTATAAATTTTCAGTTAGTGCTTACCTGTTTAGTGAGAAGGGAATTGGTTTTCCATCTGTAGTTACTATTTTTTCAGAAGGATGTTTGGTTAACAGGTTTAAGTGGTTTTTGCAGCCAAGGGCATGATTTATATGGTGCTGGAAGAGGATTTGGTAGGGGCATGGGTGGAAGAATGATGGGAGGCCGTGGTTTTGGTATTCGCGTGAACTTTAATCTCTCCATTTTGTATACTGTATTGAATTTTCTATATTCTTCATTTTGGTAAAATAGCCCTACTTATTAGGGATGCCAGCTATCTTATTTAGGCTGGAAGAACTAGATAGCAGAGAAATGGTTAACAATGCAGATATCACAGACGATTGAGTCTGTGCATAATCAATGATTCAGTATAATTTTCCTTCTTTTATGAGTGATACATTGATTACACAGGGTTGCATTTTAATGTGTTAATCTTCCCCCTTGTTATAAGAAATGCTCGTCCTTTATGCTTGATCATGACCTCGCTTTATGAGACCCTAATATTTTTTAGGGGATATTTTCTTTTTGTTACTTTTTGTCATTTAAAGGCATTCGATGATTACATAGAGAAGAAAGATATATACATGGATGGAGAGTAGGCTGTCTATTTTTGTGGTAGCGCTTTCTATTTAGGTTGTTGTGGCTGACTGCTCATTTCTTTTTTCTAGCTGATTTTTTTTTTACTGTTAGACTTTCTTCACCTTACCTGGCATTGAATGATTGCTTGAAGACTGTCATATCCTGTAAAAAGTTTCTGAATTAACTTATTCCTTATAGAACTAGGTTTCTGGTCATACCAATATTTTGAAGGCCATTTTGTAACTTTGAAGCTTTGCAATATGATGTGAATTATCTTTTGTAATATTTTCAACAATTTAAAATTGTAGGCCGGTTTGTTTTAGAGAAGAAGACGCCTCCTGCTGGTTATGTATGTCATAGGTGCAAAATACCAGGTATGTTTATTATTCTCATCTTTTATTAGAAAGTTATGAGGCCCTCTAATTATATTCTTATCATCTCGGGTGTGTTTGTATGCAAATGTTAAAATTAACCTGACATCACATTGTTTGCAAATTGCTAGATTAGAATTTAGTTATATTTCACATCATACACTTATTTTCAAAAACAAAAAAACTTATTTCATATCCTATATGAATATTACAGTAATAACTGATCTCATATCCGACATAAATCCTAAAGATAATAATTATTTTTATTTCATGTCGTACACATTTTTTAAGATAACAAATACCATAGTATAAGATTAATTTTAACCTGGTTGAAGTTAACCTAGCTAAACAAATGTACCTATTTATTTAACTCTATCCTTGTGAATACGATCATGATAATTTGTATATTTCCATTCTTTTTTCTTTTTCAAGGTCATTTTATCCAGCATTGTCCCACGAATGGTGACCCTACTTATGATATAAAAAGGGTAAAGCCTCCAACTGGTATTCCAAAATCTATGTTAATGGCGACACCTGAAGGCTCTTATGCACTGCCAAGTGGTGCTGTTGCTGTTTTAAGACCCAATGAGTGAGCTGCATTTCTGTCATTTTTCATAATTACTCTAGGTCTAAATACCACTAGTTGATATATATTTGTTTTGTTTTAGAGCTGCATTTGAAAAGGAAATTGAGGGATTACCTTCCACACGGCCTATCAGTGATCTTCCACCTGAACTACGATGCCCACTGTGTAAAGAAGTTATGAAAGATGCTGTCTTAACTAGTAAATGTTGTTTCAAGAGTTTCTGCGACAAGTGTAAGTACTAAATCTGAATCTTGAATTTCTGAACTACAAATACTTTTACATTAGTTAGGAACACCATTTACCCTTGCAAATATTAGATACAAAAGTTTTGGCTTCATGATTTCAGGTATCTGAAGTAGGTTATAACTTCGAATTTTATCCTTGTAGTTTTGTGTGATGTGTGAGTAAAGAACCGTGTTCATTATTTTGGCAATGCAAGTTTATGATGTTGAATACTGGAAAGTGTTTGTTGATGTTTATAATCAGGCATACGGGACTTCATCATCAACAACTCCAAATGTGTATGTGGTGCGACAAACATATTAGCTGACGACCTTCTCCCTAATAAAACACTCAGAGAAACTATTAACCGCATATTGGAATCAGCTACAAGCAGTACCGAAAATGCTGGAAGCTTGATTCAGGTCCAAGGTAATATTAATGCCCATGTTTAACCTTCTCATATTGCTGCATTTTGTATTTGGCATTAATTTCAATTTGTCTTCATTCAGATATGGAATCTGCACGCATTGTGCAACCCCTAGTTCCATCACCTGCTCATTCTGCTGCTTCGAAGGACCGAGATAAACCGACTCCTCCAGAACTTTCAGATATCAAGGAATCTTTGGATGTAGGTTCAATTGAGCCGAAAGTTGATAATGTTTCAACTAATTTGGCTGATGAGAAGCACACGAATCATGAGAAAACCATAAATCCGGCTGAAACAACTCCTGAGTGTACAAGTGCAAGAGAGGTGGCTTCTGCAGAAGTTGCTCCAGTTCTGGAAGAGGCTCAGGAAAAATTGCCTCCTGGTGATCAAGGTGAGTATTCATTAATTCCAGGAAACTTTGTAATCACTTACATGGTACAAACTTTTGACGTAATTTTGTGCTAAAGTATAGCTGAAATATAGCTGTTCTAGATAACGGAAGAGTTAGAAAAGTAAAACACCGGTGGCCAAAAACTGTATAATTTTATTCTGTGTGGATTGGATTAGATTAGAAGTTGCATATATGTGATTCTTCATTGTTCTCAAATGCTTATTCTGTTGATTTTAGTTTGAAACTTCTTTTGATGGTACTAATAATTTCTCATGTTGCAGGTAAGAAAAAGAAAAAGAAGAAACTTCGCCCTCCTGCTAGCGGTTAGTTCAAATTACATCTACCGTTTTATATATTTTGATGACATATTATTATTATTTTTAATAATATGGTATTGTTGTGTTTTGTTGGCTTTTTGAAATGTTCCTTGTCCTTCAGCCGCTGACATGCAGTGGAGAGGCTTTCAAGATCTTGGAGCTGAAAATTTCACCGAGATGCCTTTGGGTCCTTCAGCCTACAATCCTTATTGGGCTGGTGGGATGCCCATGGGAATGGATGGGTACATACCACCTTTCCCTGGGGCAATGCCATTTATGGGCTATACACCAGGCCCCTTTGATGTTCCTTTTGGGGGAATGTTACCTCATGATCCATATGCTGCACAAGCCGCCTACATGATGCCGGGATTTCCTCAGAGGTATGTTGCATGTTTCATATATTTTTGTGAAGTTACAAGTTTGTCAATTGTCATGATTTGGGGTTATATTGTTTTGAAAATTTCATGCCCATGGAATCTAGCCAGATTTTCTTTTGGGATACGTTTGTTATGTTATTGAGCCCGGTATAGGTTAGGTAGCTTGTGCTATAGTGGCCACAGGAAAATGCAAAGTAACCAATGCTTCACCGTACATTGGTTTCACTTGATTCCAATGTGCGACAGAGCACATTGCTCCCCCTTTAGAACATAGGCTACATGGCTCTGCACCTTTAACCTTACCTTTGATTTCAACAGTGACAAGAGGATGAGACTTAGGTGTCTTTGTTAGCTGACAGTCAGTGGCTGCTCAAGGCAACTTTGATCAACTTTTTTAATATATTTTTGTGGCAATCACTGGTCAGCTTCATCTTTGATGATATAGACTTTTTTTAATATTTTCTATGCTGAAGACAATCACCTGGGCAAAAGTTTTTGGTATTTAAATGCTTTTGAGGACGTTTTCATAAAATCACAATTTCATGATAGAAATGTGTAATTTGAGTAGAATTTAGGTTCATGTATGTAATTTTCTCATATATATACTCATAACTTGTTCGTCAGAATTAGGTTAATCTAAAAGCGCATGTTTATGTTTTTATAAGATATCCAATAATATATATGGTACCAACAACCAAACCTTAATCCCACTAGGTGGGGTCAGCATCCAATAATATATATATATATATGTATAAATATATTCATGTGTGTCCAAATGTTTAATTTGAGTGGAATTCAAGGATGTATGTTTTACCCCTCATTTGTTTTGTATTTTTGTACATATTCATAAAATTGAAATTTCGTGATCGAAATGTATCAGAAATATGTGATTTCAATAGAATTAAGGAGTATGTATGTAATTCCCCTTGTTTGTGATCTTGATAATTTTTTCTCTAGAATTAGATTAATCTAAAACTGTGTTCATCTTTTTTAAAGATATTCGATCATGTTCAATCCTATATATATTATCTTTTTGTATATATATATGTATATATGTGTGTGTGTGTGTTTGTGTCCAAATGTTCGTTTTGAGTAGAATTTGAGAGATGTATGTAAATTCCCCTCATTTGTTTTGTATTTTTTTTACATGTTCGTCAAAATTAGATTAGTCTGAAATATACGTTCATTTTTGCATAAAACATTCCATGCATGTACAATTTTATAAGAATATATTGTTTATTTCATAAAATAATTGAATATTTTTTCATTTTCATAGTTTAGTTTGAGACAAAGGCTTTTTATTTTCTTTCTCCCTTTATGACAATCACAGTGTTTGTAGGGATCTCGCTGATCTGGGGATGAGTGGCATTGGGATGAATCAAGGGCCTCCTGTTCTTCATCGCGAGGATCCCAGGAAAGCAGAGCTTAGGAGAAAACGTGAAATGGAAAGGATAGACAGGCACAGTGAAAGGTGCGTGCTTGCTTGGTTTTGATTTGGCAATTTCTTTACTTTATTCGTTATTCTAATGAAATTTTTATTTTTTGGATTATTTTTATTTCAAATTGATACAGTAGATCCTTTATTGAATGTTTATAGGAGTCTTGTGTTTGTGTGTTTAAATCTCAATTTTAATCAGTTTATGCCAAGTAGCCTATTAAATGAGAAACAAAAAAGCGAACTAATGTGTTTGGCATGGATTTTTTGGAATCCGTCGGTTTGGTCAATTGTTTGATAATTTAATTTGTTTGGTTATTTGATTTTGATTTGGCTTTATATTTGTAGAAACTAAACTGACCGTTTAAATGAATAATATGTTATTATATTTATGTGCAATATGCACTGTGAGTTTGTACATATTATGTAATATGTATTTTACTAGTGTTTATTGGATTCAAGGTCTATAGGTATTTTTCTTTAGTTTGTGCATATCATTCATCGGCATATATTTATGTTTTTTACTAAGCATGTTTAGTGGTAATGTTTTCTTTGGAAAGCAAGCTTTGATGGGCCAAGACAATAACAACTCATTATGTGGGCAAATTTGGGGTTACAGGAATCTATGCAAGGTGAACTACAATAACATGCAAGTAATTTCAGTGATCTCCATATGGACAGTAGTGGAAATTAGTCCTTAATTTGATAAAAGTCTCAAGAACTCATTCCCATATAAAATAATTTGAGAAGATTGAAGGGAAATGGACATGAATCTTTCATATTCACAAGTAATGAGTAGCGGGTATGTAAAAAACAAAACTGTGAAGTTAAAACTTAAATATGAGTCGCACACAACACTATGCATAAATATTTCAGTAAGAACACATGAGGACTTATTGCCTGAAAACTTCTGAACTAACATATAAGGATCAAATACAATGTTTTGGACTAAACAACTTCAATATAAGTTTCTAAATACTAAAACAGTAGCCAGAGCATATGAAGATAGTATGTTGAGATAAAGCAAGAAGATTAGTGGATGATTAATGAAAATAGGTAAGCAACAGAGTGATAGGTGAAAATTCAAACCCCAAACTGTCAGTCCCTTTGATAAGTGCATCAAATCTATATAACTTTGATTCAAATCCCCGCTTGAAGACGTTGGTGGATCCCCTCCACTGAAGCAAAGTGTAGAAACTCCACGCCAAAGTTCTTCAATTCATCTATAAAACTCTTTTCGCTTGACAAAAAATATCAATATATTGCAATTTGTGTGTAGAAGCCTTAGGATATTAGCCATTGAATGAGAAATCTAACATTCCGAAGATGCCAAAGATGCAATCGTCTCTCCTCCAGTTACTGAAACAACCTGCAAAGATGGTCCATTAGTGATGATGGGCTGTCAAAGCCAATCGTCGTCATCGCTTCTAATCTCATTGTTTTGATGGTTTGATTAGGAGCGAAACACTTGATGCATGGTTTGTTCGCTTGCTTTCTAGGTTTGTTTGAAGTTTTCCCTACACACATATGTCCAAATAATACAAAGGAATTCTCATATACATAAATATTCTCAAATACACATATACAAGTAGCATCTCACTACAAACACTCGAAATGAAATAACACAATTGAAATGGAATAATCATGATAAGAGACTCTATATTGATCCCAATCTAGTGATGAAATTGTCATCGTGATTCATCGTAAGGATATACCAATGATTTATTGCATTAATTATGCTCCTATGAAGTTTTAGATTTGATTAACTATACATCAGAGGCGATACCAGTGATGCCCCACATCAACTAGGCTCCTTTGAAGTTTTAGATTCGATCATTTACCGTGAAAACTTAAACTTATATTTTAAGAAAGGTCAAGACATAACTGAGATGCCAAATTCAATTTTAACCCAACGGACTGACTGGTCGGTTTGATTCTCTATTTATAATCTTGTTTAATTGGTTTTATTTCATTGATCGAAAAACCAGACCCTTTTCTTTTCTATTGTATAGTTTGGTTAACCAATACCAGCTGACCGGTTACGTACCTCTAAAGCAAGATTTACAAATACCAGATGAGATCAAATCCAAATTTTTTAATCCTTCAAACCTTTTTCTTGACCCACATTATAACCCATGACATGATATAAAACCCATTGAAATATAATTCAGATTTAGTTTAATTACCAACTTAACAGTTAATTCTATTGACAATCAAGTTAATTCAAGTTCACATATTTGCTCATTATACTAAAAAGTTTAACCTCAATTATAAGTTCACTTTTGGAATGCACTGCAGCAACTGTGGCTGCATCCAACCTGTAGCTCCGTCAACTGAAGTTGCCACCTCAGGTATAGCTGTGAATTTGCGATCAAGGCAATATATATACTCGTAAGTCTGAGAGCACATATATAACCTTCACATATATTTACTCATTTACAAAGTTAAAACTACAATCCTACTATAAATACTAGTTCAAACATGAAAATAGAGGCAATTATTATTTTCTTATATCCGTAAAAAATACTCTTCTTTCATTCATGGGAGTTTGTTTCTAATCAATTTTAGAAGTATTCAAATTTGAATTTATCTTTTAGTTTTTCAGGCTGTAACCTGTATCAAGTTTTGAGTTCATATTTTCTTCATACTGAACATTTTATAACACAATCTACCTACCTCACTTCCTACGTACTCTATTTTGAGTTGATTTTCGATCTATGGAGTGTGAATAGATTATAAATCGATTTAAATTCTAGTATCAATAAGGTTTTTTCAAATTACAGCATAACTGCATGCTTTATGCATTTTTTCTTGTATGTTACGAAATATTGTTGTGTGCTGTGTGTTCTGTGCAGGGAGCGTTCCAGGGAAGGAGAGCGGGGGCCTGCAAGGGAGGCAGGCGGCGCTGGTGATGATTCTGTGAAGTCCCAGACTGTATGTCACGTCTCTCTATTAGCATCGTTGATTAACTTATCTACTAATTATTCTTCTGTACTCTGGGCTTCTATAGCCATGAAACCGATGAACTTTCATTTTTTTTTTTTCCTATTTCCTATTTTTATTTTAGATTTTTTTTCATTTAATTAATTAATTTATTATTTGGGGAGGAGATTAAAAAAAAATGAAACGCAGTAGTTCCGGTTAAAAAAAAACTGAAAAAGTGGATAATTTGACTTTGCTGTCTACAGTTACATAAAAGGCACAGAATTTATTAAGTTGTGGCGGAGCACCATTTGGTATCCAGTCATTGGGTACCACGTGCTGCAATTCATGCTCGTTGTGTAACATTAGAACCTAATAATTTTTGGGAAGATGAAAGGTCTGGTTGGCATTGAGATTATTTTGGTCATGTCTTGAAATTTAAGGTGGGATTAGAAATAAAATTATATTAAAAAGTACATAATTTTATTTAAAATAATGTAAAATGTAAAATAAAATAAATATTTTATTTTAAAATATAAATTATTAATGTTTATTATTATTATTATTATTATTGGGAAAAGTGATTATATTTTTTGAAATGTTTATTTTTTCTTTGTGAAAGGTAAGTGAATGTTTTGATGTCCTAAGACATGGCCAAAATAAATGTAAAATCAGACTCAAAAGTAGGCAGGTAAGGCATTGCTGATTTTAATGCGGGCTCGCCAGTGGGCCTTGCTGATTGTGAAGCGTAGAACGATCATTTTTTAAATTTCTTTTTAATGAACCCTTTTGATTTTCAATACTCGATTGTTGATAATAATTAGGCATTGAAAAGGTGTTACCTTTGAAAAAAAAATTGGAATAAATGGATTTTTTATGTAGAATTAAAATAATAGAAAATAAAGTTATCAATCAAGAAAAGAAAAACATTGTGAAATATTCGTGTAATGTGATGGCAGCCACCGGATCTTGATCAGGTGGCTGGTGATAAATATTCGAGTGGTAGACTTGTAAATAAGTAGTTAATATCGGATCGTGGAAGTCGTGGTTGTCTTGATAGGGTTAATTTTCGAATTTCGTGGATCTTTATGAAAAGGCTTTAATTATATTGCAGAGATTGAGGCCTCCAACGGGCAGCGTTGACCGGTCAGATCTGAAAGAGAAGAACGGTCGTGACAGACCGGTTAGCAAAGACCGGCGGGGCGGTTCATCCACTGAACCCGACCGACGGACGCCGCCCCGAACCAGGAAACGGAGGTCTACGGAGCGCCATCGTGATCACGACGCCGCTGCACCGCCTGCTTGCGATGAGGTGGGGAAAGCGGACCGGAAGCAGAAAGGAAGCGTGTTCTCGCGCATCAGCTTCCCGGCGGAGACTGCCGAGTTGACTGGAGGAAGCGATAAGAGCCGGAAGACCTCGTCGGATCCGCCGAACGGCGTGAAGGACCACCGGGAAAAGGGCCGGGAACGGGACCACCAGGTCGCGAACGGGTACCGGAGTTCGTCGGTCGGTCGCTCCGATCGCCGGAGCGGCGGAGAGTCGAGCGACGAGGAGCGGCACTTCAAGCGCAGGTCTTCTTCTCGGCGGGAGTCGGAGAAGGAAAGGGAGGCGGAGGCGAGCCGCGGCTCGCGGGGATCGAGGGAGCGCGACCACCGAGTTCAGGATCTCCACGAGGAAAAGCGCAGGTGATGGGGACCATCGACGGTTGTGATCGCATTGGGTTTTTGAGTTTGCTGTTAATCTGACGGCCAAGAAGAAGTTTTTAGTGTCTTTGCGCGATGTGGGACCGCGCCGTAGCCGATATTGAAATCTGTGTGTTAAATTACATGTGTAATTTTTTAAATGAGAGTGATGCGTTGAACAGCTTTGTTGAGAATATTTATGTAATACAAACTTAATCCTCCTTCTGTAAAAGCAAAAAATATTAAATAAAAAAGTTTTCAATTATTATGTACAGTTCATTATGTTTGAAAATAGAAAAATATTTATATATAATAAATGTATTTTTTTCATTTTATAATTTGCCATATCATTATATAATTTAAATATGATTTTGGCAATTGTATTTGTAACTATATTTGTATTTTAAAAATAAATATCTCAATCGCATAATATGTATTGAAAATTAGTATTGTTCTTGAAAATCTGTTTAAGTTGTGTAATTGTGTCTCACCTCTCTGCAAGATCCATAATTTAGCCTTCAATTTCATTGAGATTGATCTCAAGTTTTTTTTTTTGGGATATAATAAATATTTATTTTTAATGAAATATTTAATTTTTTTCATTCTTTATAAAAGAAAAAAGAACTAATATTTTATGAATATTCAACATAAGTTTGCCATAGTTAATTAGAAAGATTAAAAAATAATTATATACCATGAAAGTTTAATTATTAATATTTACTTAAAAAAAGTTGTTGTGGATCTTAAATTTTGTTTAACATTATTGTGCTGTATGAAAAAATATTGTATCATATAATTATATTAAAAAAATATTATTGAACAAAATTATTTTATCTGTTTGACAAGCTGCTATTAAAAAATACTGTTAAAATTAATTAGTTTAAGAAAAACTATAATGGTACATAAAAATGTATTATTTTGACTAAATTAAACATATAAATAAGCTTATTAGTATTATATATTTTTTATTAATAAATAATAAAATAATTATACATATAATTTAATATTTATTTTGCATATTATTTTTTATATAATAAATACTATAAAACATATATTATTATTAAATACAATAATTATATTTATATTTTATAAATTTAAAATACATATTTGCTATAATAGTTTTACATGGTAATTTAAATTATGTAACTTACAAATCAATTTAAAAGTATTAATATATAATTATATATAAGTTATTAACAAATAAATTATACTCTATAACATATCATTAATTGTATTATAATACAATTATTATAATTTAAAGTTTTATATATATTATTTTAAAATATATTATCACAATACATAGTTATTTAACTTTATATATTATTATTATAACATAACGTTAATATATATTCATAATAATTATATTATTTATATTATATATTTGTTATATATGAATAATTATAGTATTATTATTAAAATTTAGTTATTTTATAGACATTTTCATTCTTAGTTAGTTATAATAAAAATATTTTTTTTTTAAAATCTATTTTTAAGCTTTATCTCACAACTATTTTTAGTCTTTAAAACTAAAATGTTCTCAATTTTTTTTTTCTCAAGTGCAACTTTTAGCTCTTATTTTTATAAAAAAGTTTCTCAAATACGGCCTTAATCTTCTTTTGTGTTTTTGAGATGCTCTCAAATCTTATACAATTTAATTTATATATTTCATTGAATTCAACAAAGTTTAGTGTTAGATATGTTCATGTAGGAAAAAAGTCCAAAAAAAATAAGAAAATTTTTTATTTCACGTCTCGGCATTATAATTTTTTTTATCATATTTAAAAATTATAATTATAATAATATAGTTTGGATATATGACTCTCTGGTACTCAAATAAATTTCTTCTTCACTGTACTTGATAAATTTTTTTAAATTCTCTAATATTTAAAAATATGAAAATCATGTAACTGTGTGTCAGTGGACGATACTTAGAGCCTGTTTGTTTGTAAGGTTCAATTTTAATAAAGTTAAAATTAAACTTGAATAGAGATATTTTTTTATTAAAAGTTATGAATAATGTGAAATAAAGTTAGTTATTATATTAAAATATATAAGAGATGTGATATAAATTAGTTATTATGTTGGGATATGTGAGAAATATCATATAAATTAGTTATTATTTTAGTAATATGTATAGGATGTGAAATAAAATTAATTTTTAATATTAAATTTTATATATGATGTGATATACCTGCCAAACAAATAGGGCCTGAAGTTCACTACGTCAGCCTTGTGCACAAATTTTGTGATCTATTAAAGTGCAAATTAATAATTGGTCCATATAATTTACCTTAGGTTTACGTTTTTGTGGTTCTTCTAATTGTTTTTTTTTTACCTTAATATTAGTTTGAGATCCTTTTACAATTTCTCCAACATATTTTCAACCTTCAATTTTATCCTTATTTTTACCTAATTTTCAAATCTCTAGGTTCTGTTTGATTGAAAAAAAAAATAATTTGAAAATTTTTTATAAATTTTTAAAATATATATATATATATATATATATATAATGTGAAATAAAATGAGTT
>JAEMOT010004291.1:0-28915 GCA_019297695.1 Apostasia ramifera
ATTTTTCATTGTAAATGCGTTCATACTCCATTTTTTTATGGATATGATACAGGCAAGAGATTTTAAAACTGCATAAAGGTAAATTCGAGCAAATGATTTCTTAAGTATTGTCTTTACATTACTGTTTGAGGGATTATGCTTTGATTATTTATTTTAATCATCAATACGAGCACTTGTAATTATCTATTTAGTGTTCAAAAAAAGTTTTAAGTGGGGTGGTCAATTATCTAGTTCTAGTTTTTTAGATTATCAATGATAGCAATTGGAAATGATTATCTCGATTCATTTATTAGAAAATTTTGTAAATTTGATCACTAATTATTAGTAAACTTTTCTTGAGATGGGGGATCATAAATTAAATTCTTATAGATTTTTGGTTCAGTAAAATTATTCAACAACTCTAAATATCTCTTGCATTCTTTAAAGTCTTTATTTGACCTATAGGAGTTTCTTAGAAGGGAGTAATTCTTTCATGTGATTGTCACCTTTTTTTACTAATCTCAATGTCGCAATCTAGGAAAATCATTGTTTATTCGTCATATGACTTTTATTTGAAGATTCACGACCTAAGAAATTAATTTTGACAGAGGTCTTGTTAAGCTCTAATGAAGTTTGTCTGATTCAAATAATTTGCTTGATTTAATAAATCAAATAGTTCTTTTCATTCTAGAAAATTGATTTAAACTTTAGACATTTGAATGCACTAACTCAAGACTGGAGATTAATAGAAAAGTTCAAAGTAACTAAAGGCACAACAAAATAGTAAATGTAAGTAAATAGAAATCTCAGCAAAAAGTGGAATGAGCCTTTAGCCATGGCCAATTTTGTTATATTTTAATCAATAAATAAATTATTTTATAAAAATTTTAATATTAAAATTTCTTTATTTCACATCTAACACAATTCTCTATATATCAATAAAATTTATTTTATATTTTAATAATTGTAATATAATTAATTTTATTTTCAATCATAAATGTTTTTGAAAAAAAATAAAAAAAAGTCACCCTTCAAAACTAGAAGTCTAATGCCAAATCTTCTTTTAGTAGTGCCCTTTCTCAAAAATTTCCTACTAGTATTTTGGAAATGCCTTGGGATATCCTCTTAAGTGTTTGGAAGTGTCTTGAAATGGCTATGCATATCCAATAATTGTCTTTCATTTTTTGAAAGTATTTGTTATTGCAGCTATATTATATTTGTTCAATAAGTTTTACATAGTCGACTACCTAAGGTAATTTTCACAATCCAATTATGTAATCTTTATTAACGATCCAGTTATACTCAAATTATGCCTGATTAGATAGCGACGAAGTTATTCAGAATTATAACACTTTATAAATTTTTAAAACCACATTTTATGTGGCACAATAAACTGTACATATATAGAATCATATATATGTATATATACACACAATAAACATCCGCAAGTTACAAAGATGGTGTCGGAAATTGGAAAAGAGACCCGTTAGCACCCGGACATACAATTTCAATACCATATAACATATAATTTACAAATAATATTGACTTGCCGCAACTTCCGATAACACTTACCATATCCTGTGATTCTTCTAGGGCCATGCCTTCCACCTAAAATAGCAGGAGTCCGTTAACAGCGACTCTGTAGGTAAAATAATATTCCAACGATAGCAACATAACATGAATATTTGAAATATATACAGATATCATCAGAATTGATACAAATAACATCGTGCGCATCTGAAATATTATAAAGGCAGTATTTAACGTAAAAGTATTGTAAAATTACATCACCTTGACATATATATCTCGTACTTCTAAAATAATACAATATTTTGAATATAACTTCATCAATTCTCAACATAGATCCTTATTTCTCTGAATTCAATTATTTCCATAACATCATAACAGTTTCCTGCTTAGTGATGTGGATCCAACATTTTCGTACCCTTTCACCAAAGTCTTGACAGCTTGTTATCCTAAAAGCCTTGACAGGAGCTGCACTTTGCATCGATGACTCCATTTTAGGACATCACCCGGCGTACACTCCCTGCCCTCGTCGGAATAAACATAATATAAGCAACTTTACTTGTCGTCGGTTTTTGGTGTACAAAAATTATTCTGTACCACATTACCTCGCGGATCATTAAATCCCCTCATTTCTATGTTCAACTAATTGAATACCTGGCTTAACACCATTATTCCATATTCTCATAACATTATAATTATATTCAAAAACGTAATAATAAACCAACATTAATTTTAGGGAAAGTTTTGCCTATCGAGTAATATGAACAAAATTCTCCTTTACTTCACACTAGCAAAGAGAGTAAGACATCGGCTTTTTCCCAAATTTCCCTTTCCTTTTTCTCTTCTTCTTCTTGTTCTTTTCCTTCTTCTTCTTCATCCGATTTCTGTAGCTGCCACTGCTACTTCTGGCTTCGGCAAGTTTGGACGAGCAAAGGCGGACAAAGGGAGAGAATAATCTCTCCCTCCCACCCCCTTTCCTTTTATTTTTTTTCTTGATATGTGGCAAGCAAGGGAGAGGGAAAGAGGTGGGCTGCTGTTGGAAGCTCGTAGTTCCATCCTTATCTCTCTTTTTTTAGGAAAAATTACAATTTGGTCTCCCAATTTTTATTTTCTTATAAATAGGTCCAAAATTATTTCTTTTAGATTCAAATTTATTTATTTTGTGTCCAAAATAGCTTTAATTTTTAGATTTCAAATCAAACTTTGGGATGTCATAGGTGATCTCTCTGGAAAATCTCACGGCGGTCCAAAATTTACTGCGAATATGCAATTCGTTAATACATGAATGGTAGTTTATTTTATTTTGTGGCAGAAGAGGCATCTAGAATTCTTAAACTTGTTACTAGATCTGCAAATTAGAGAATATAGGCACGAAATAATGTATACCTTTTAAATAAAACATTTGATTTTGTTGACCGACAGTAGTCACAAAATAAGTTTTTAAACTGATTTTCCTAACTGTTGGAGGTTGCTCCGCAATGAGATGTAGCTTTGAAGCTTTGTGGTGTATTGCTTGTAAAATTTAGAAGGAAGTTGCTGCCGCTATTGATAGAATAGATTATTGATAGGTGAATAGCCCAAATTTTGTGGTCTGGTAGATGGATATTTCCCTATGGAATGCTCCAAATAGCATTGATATCCTTAGTGTACAAATTATTTATGCCGATAGGTTCCACTTGTGATCTTGAGTGTTAATTAGAGAATTTACTGTGGCATCCTCGTGAAGGAAGTTAATCGGAGCGCGGGTTTAATAGCCAAGACTATCAGATCCACTTGTTTTTCCAAATTTTAATATTTTTACCATCATCTACTCACCAGATAATTCCCTTCACAATGGTTGTCTTACTTCTCGAATTTTGCACCAATCAAAGGACGGATTTTTTCCCAAGGTTGCTTTTTCAGTATTTGCAGTAGGAAAATATTTACCTTTGACCTTGAACATCAACTAATTGGGATCATGTATGAGTTGCCACCATTGTTTTTCTACCGTGGCTAGTTTTGAAATGATTAGGCTTTTGACTCTCTTAAATCCAAAGCCTCCATTCGCCTCATATTTGCATAAATCACTACAACAACATCAATGAATTCCTTTGGATGTGGATCAGTTTTCTTCACCAAAACTGTGCTATGGCACTTTCAATTTTAGAGCAAAGAGTGGTTGGAAGCTTGAAAATGCTCATAGTGTACATTACGATGGCTTGGGCCACAACTTTAATCATAATTTTCTTCATATCAATAGTTAGAAGACATTCCTTTCATCCGTCAATTCGTTTGATGATTCTATCCTTGATATCTTTGAAGGCCTTCTTTTTGGCCTATAGATTATAAGTAGAAGTCCCAAATTATGACCAAATTGGCTGGCGAGGAAGAAGGATTACTAAAATTTAATTGTGAAACCTTCATTTTGGTTTTAAAGGTTGATTTTTAATGTAAAAAATTCTTTTTTGTGCCTTTAGTCATGGCCAGTTTTGTCATATCTCAATCAAAAAATAAATTATTTATGCAAATTTCAACATTAAAATATCTATTTATTTCACATCTAACACAATTTTCTATATATCAATAAATTTTATTTTACATTTTAAGATTTGCAATATAATTAATTTTATTTAAATCATAAATGCATCTAAAAAAATCAAAAAAAGCAACCTTTCAAACCTAGAAGTCTTATGCCAAATATACTCTTAGTAGCACCCTATCTCAAAAATATCCTGTTATTATTCTAAAAGTGTCTTGGAATATTCTCTTAAGTATTTGGAAGTGTATCAAAGTGTCCATGCGTGCTCAATAAATGTCTTTTAGTTTTTAAAAATATTTGTTATTGCAGCTGTCATATTTGTTATTGCAGCTGTCATGTTTGTTTAATAAGTTTTACGTAGCCGACTACTTAAGGCAATAGTCACGACCCAATCACCATATTCTTTTTTAATGATCCAGCTATATTTAGATTATGCTTGATTAGGTAGCGACAGAATTATTAAGAAATATAGCATGTTATAAATTTTTAAAACCACAATGCGAAATATCCCCACAAAAAGTTTTCTGACAACCAGCAATCAGATTATATAGTGTTACACACATACACACACAAATACACACCATATAAACATCAAAATATATACAGAAAAGGACAAGACTTTTTATGGAAGCTTTTCTGTACCGCCTCACCTATCATTGTGATTGATTTACATCTGTAAAAATAAATCATTAGTTGACTCAGTAAATGATTCTAATCTAACGTATTTAATAAAACAGTCTCACTTATCACTATCGTATTAAGACCCAAACACAGTCACGACGAGGTTGTTACCTCAACCAAATAACTCTCTATAAGTTATCATTGGATGCGACCAGGTCGTTACCTCAACCAAATAACTCTCTATAAGTTATCATTGGATGTTGTCGCATTCACATTCTTAGGTATGTCATCACAATTAATCCACACACGTCACCTTTCGTGATCATCATTATCCCAAGTAGCCAAAAACTACCACTTGATGTCATTAAATCAAAATCATCATTGAGTTTGAACCGTGGTGAGCGTAATTGCGAAGAAAAATAAATACACTTTCTTTTACATATTATATGTAACAATCTCATCATAGCATCATTATAAATTTCATAATTTAATATCAATTATTTTATAGTTATCATATAGCTCAGTTGTATTTAAAAGGAGCATAATTACTCTTCACAATCAAGCATCTTATATAAGAAAAGAATCGAGCAATAATAAAAGTGTTCAAGCATGAAAAATTAATTATAATCACATAGCAACCAGCATATATCTGAAAATATAATATTTTATCTTTCACAAATTAATTTGTAAACACAATAAATAAGATTCACTTACCTGTTTAGCTGTTTGATAATCTATTTTCATGAATGTATTCTGAAAGCAACAAAATATATATGAATTTAAATTCATTCTTATTTAATTAATTTTCCCCTTATTTTACTCATAATCCTAGATTCTTATTTGTATTCAACATTTAATTATAAATATTATTATCATGTATAAACTCGTTATATAGTTCTTTATAAGAAGAAGAAGAAGAAGAAGAAGAAGAAGAAAAAGAAGGTTCGAAAATGCAAAGGTCTTATCTAATTAGAAAATACAAAGCTGTGGAGGCTCTGGTCTTATCGAACTAGAAAATACAGAGCGCCCAAGGCTATGGTCTAGTTTTCATCTTCATACAAATGGGTCCAAAATTCTTACACTTTAGTCCATTTTTATCCATGTTAAATTCAACTCAGTTTAAATAAGTTTTAAATTCTAGTTTGAGTTACATTAAACTATAAAAATCATTTATAACATAGTTAAACATGTCAATTTTTTTAATCAATATATTTAAAATAACATTTAATTAAACATCATATTTAATCTTGAAATTTAAATCTTGGATATTACAATAACCCTTTGTTTTTTCTCATCCAAGACTTGGGACTTGGGAACACGATAGTTATTTTTGTATGTTTTTCAATGATGATTATGAAAAGTTAATTAATTTAAATGAACTTAACAACCTAAACGAAAATAAAATCACTCTTACATCTAGTATAATTTTTTGAAAATTATACATGTAATGTATTAGTAAAGTTGAAATTTGGGAGATTTTAAAAAAGATGAAATCTAAAAAAGTAACATTCGGATGATGTTTGGAATGCATGAGAGATTTCTTGACTTATTAGCCTATTTAATATAATTTTAACTGTTAAATGTCTGCCAAATTAATGAAGAAAGAGTATATTAAGCGTTGAAAAATTTTTGCAAAAAAAAGAATTTAATTACTTATATTCAAGTTATTAAATATTTGCATTAGTAAATGTTATTTGTGTTTGGACAGAAGATTTGACTAAGGTTTTTTTCCTTATAATTTCATTACACCAAGGCCCAGTTTTGGACTTTTATATTTATTTGTGTTTGTTATAGAGGTGTACATTGGACACAATCAATAAAAGGTTTCACGGTGTATGCTTGTTGTAGATTATTTTTTCAGTTTATAAGATTAGAGATTGAGTTAAGGTGAAACTCGAGTCATAGAAGACTACCCTAGAGAGTCAAGATAGAAGTACTTGTATTAGAGTTTAAAATTAAATATATGAAGTACAAATTTAGTAAAGATAGAAGTACTTGTATCAAAAAACAAATAGTGATTTAGTTATTAGGGAGAGAGTTATTTAAATACCACAAATCAATTATATAAGATAATAGTGAAGTAGATAGTAGTGTTCTTGGCATAATCCAAGCATGATGGATTAAATGAAGGAATGTATTTAATGCATTATCTGATAAAAAAATTTTATCCAAACTTAAAACTAGATTTTGTGTGATAATAGTATGAATAGCAGCTTTCAAAGTAAAACATATAAATAAGAGAACTGTAAAATAAGTGTCACAAAAATAAAAATGCACTAAGATGGCTGTACTAGTATTTACTAAAAGATGAAAAGAAAAATGATTATATCCTTGAGAATATTAGAGTAGCCTCAGTTTAAAATAAGATTAGAGAAAGTTGAGTTTAATGGTTTGAATATATATATATATATATCATAGAGAAATAAAAGTTTCAATAATCTTATCAAAAAAAAAAAAAAACAAATGTTTCAATAAAGGTAGCCGGTGCCTCCTATTGTTGATCATTGGCATGATGTGCTTGTGGCTAAATGTGGAGGCTGGCTTATTTAACTGGTCCTTTACCTAAAACACTACGGGTCATTGCAATATATTCTCGAGTAAGCGCAGTCATTTAGTGCCTTAATACTTCAAGGGAGTAGATAAAGAAGGATGGCATTGAGGATTTCCCTACTAAGCTTGTTTTGTGTGAAACAAGGATTTATTTTTGTTATTTGTTGCATATTATTTAGCTTTTCGATGGACTAAAAAATATCTGTCAGAAATAAATTTATTGGCACTATTTAAGGTTTGTATTTACATTATTTTTATCACTTAAAAAAATAAGTCCATCACTTATGCTATGAAATACTATCTTGCAGAGGCTCGATGTGGCATATACTTTTATATGAGAGCGTGAAATATTTGAGAAATGGCTTTTAGAATCAATTGATTTTGTACTCGAAAAATCAGTGGTAATTTTAAGCTGATGCCTTTTTCTTTATGATCTCTAGAAAGAGAAGGCTTCATTCTCACATCCATTCTTTTAAACATTGTGATTGTAGACAATGCACGAGGTTGATATTTTTGTCACGAGATGTCAAGTTGAAGAATCATATTCGGACTTTGAAAGCGATGCTTTACCAGACATTTGGGTATATTTTTTCTACTAGTTTATCTGCGGATGCATAATGTTTCTCCAATATTGTCATTTCTTTGCAGTGGTTCTCAGATTGGTTGGAGAATATGGAAGCACCATATGTTCAAAAACGAGCTAAAGTATGCTTAGATAATATTTTATGAGTTAACTAGGAACATTCAATTTCAAACTATTGATGGTTTGTCTTTTTAGGCACATTCTTTGATGCATAAATTGGCTTTCAGAAAATACATCACTAGAGAAGAATATAAAAAATTTGGGGTAATGAATTTCTCTATTGCACTTTTTCTTAGAACGATTTTTTAGTCAAATGTGGTGTTAAAGTCTTTTGTTATTTTATAGTTTTTTCATCGTAAATGCGTTCATATTCCATTTTATGATGGGTATGATATAAGCAAGACATTTGGAAACTGCATAAAGGTATATTGGAGCAAATGATTTCTTAAATATTGTGTATACATTACTCTTTGAGGGATTATGTTTTTGATTATTTATTTTAATCATCAATACAAGCACTTGTAATGATCTCCTAAGTGTTCAAAAAAAGTTTAAAGTGGGTTGGTCAATTATCTAGTTCTAGTTTTTTAGATTATCAATGATAGCAGTTGAAAATGATTATCTAGAATTTTCTAAATCTTCATTTATTAGTGAACTTTATAAATTTGATCACTAATTACTAGTAAATTTTCTTGAGATGAGAGATCATAAATCAGATTCTTATAGATTTTTTGTTCAGTAAAATTATTCAAGAACAATAAATATCTCTTACATTCTTTAAAGTATTTATTTGCCAGTAGGAGTTTCTCAGAAGAGAGTAATTTCTTTTATGTGATTGTCGTTTTTGTTTACTAATCTCAATGCCTTAATCTGGGAAAACCATTGTTTATACGTATTTGACTTTTATTTGAAGATTCTAGACATAAGAAATTAATTTTGGCCATGTCTGCACTTTTGGCATGTTTGGATCCATAAATAATTATATTTTAGGGATTGTTTTTCTCGGACATTGACATATTGTAAGGGGTATTTCACGGGCTGCGGTTAGGCCATGGCTAATGTGATAGATATCTGACAAGTGATTTTGTGATGCAATATCTAGGTATCATTGTTGAATTCTATACAATTTATTATATTGGTGAAGATGTGAGCTGCCAAGCTTGTATATTTCATTTTGAACTTTTTTTGTCCTTTTTCTTAATAGGATTGAATGGAATGCCGAAAACTATTCCTAGTTCTTTAAATACATTTCAATTTTATGGAATGGCTCAATGACGGGACATCTGAGACGGTATTTTTTGTGTTTATTTTTTTTGCCAGAATATCATTTTTCCTTCAATGTTTATTGGACCCTCATAAGTTTTTCATTTCATGTCTCTTGGTAGCATGAATTTATCTCCAATCTATTGGATGTGAACGTTGCCTTGAACCTAAAAGGTTCCATGGATGTACGTGGCGAAGTTATTGACGATTGCTACGTGTCATTTTTTGATTTACCAAAAGCGTTGATCAGAGACTGCATATATGTAATTGCTATAGATTTGTAGATGAATAATTCTTGTGTTTTGATTTAATTCAAAATCACCCATATATTTAGGATACCATTTTGGTGAAGAGGATGGAAGTTGAAGTTGCAGACGAACTTGAGGTATTTTGTCACATTGTTAACCACGAATGTGCCAAGGTAATCTTGTGCCCAACTCCAAAAATGTTGTTGTTTCAAGGTCATGGCTGTCATGTTTTCCTCCAAGATCATTTGTGCTCCTTTACATGTGTGAATGGGTTTTGGTGCATGCAATTGGGTTTCTTTTGTTCAAGTTAACTTATATATTTGAAGGCATTGCTGGTGATTGCAGGATGAGAGAACCTACTTAGTTTTATCCCATTCAAGAGCTCAAATATTTGTGTGCTGCCATTTTTTTTTTAATGAGTTGATATCACCTTAGTGATCCCTTTGTATTGTTACAAAAGACAAGCCAGGAAGGTGATGTTTCTCTGTGCAAGGAACTTGTTTGTGAAATACCAGATTATGTTTGTGAATATGCGATCGTGGTAATTATGAGCTTCTTATACCTGCATTATTTCAATCCATTCACATAAAAAGCCAATGCTCACAGAGGATTTATTTTTGTTTCTCAGTTCTATAGACTCCACTCAGAAAAATGTGTAAGTTCTTTTGATTTTATAATTTGGATTAAGGTAATATTTTAGCATTATGTTTATAGTCAATTTTATTGTTGTGACAGGGTGGTCAGGAATTTATTGACCATTTTGATGCTGTGTTGTGCAAACAAATTGAGGTTTGTTTTCTGAAACATACCTAAAAAATGTTCTTTTTCTGGTGTTTGATTGGGCAGACTGTTTTATTGCAGAAATACAAATCTTGTATTTGCTACTATTATGCGGATTATGATGGATTAGAGTACGACTGACTTTGAAATTGTTTGTGCCGCTTCTATAATGCCGAGAAAATGCTGCCGAGGTTATAGTATGTTTTCAATTTAGTCATAACTCAGTTGGCTACTCGATGAATCTTTGTTGGAGGATGTTGTGGCAAAACATATTAATGCCATTCGACCTGCAACGTGTGTTTCCCAAAAGTTGCAAGCCGGAAAGAGCTCTTGTTTCTAATTGCCTTACAGACATACGAAACATGCACCAGCTAAACACAATATTACTTACCTTTCTTTCACACACAAATTTCAATAAAAAATTTACTTTATTTGCTATGTGTGAATCAATTTTATGTTTTGTTATACACCATTCAAAAAAAAGTTACATATTTATTTACAATTATTTTTTCTTCAACCAAATGTACCTAAACTAGAGTTTGACTAGTGCTGTTATATATCATTTATTTTCAAGCGCAGATGAAATTACTAATTCTGGAGCCACGGTATGTAGGAGTCTTGCATGAAGGGTATCCTTCTAAACATCTGACATTCTCTTCTTAATTTCATAATTTTCTTCAAAAATATTATATAAAATATATTATTTTATTATATTTTATTGTCCAATATTTAATTATTCAAATAAAATTTTAGTTGGTAAGCTACTGTGGGTACTGGACTTCTCTGATATACTCTGCCTGCAATAGCTTGTTAACTTCCTCAATGGCGTTCTGCCTCTCTCCTACAATAATCATCTTCTTTTGTTTTGTGGGAATTGCATCAGCAGACAGATTCAAGTGATGCTCACAGACAACTCGTTCAACTCCTGAGATATCTTTAGGGGACCATGCAAAGACATCTATATACTCAGAAAACAGAACAATAGCATCTGCTTGCTGGCTTGTATTCATAGAAGAAGATAAATTTATAAGTTTAAAGGAATCCCCCCCCCCAAAGGTACATTGATAATCCCCTCTTGTGGTATAACAGGTTGAGATTCCCTGGGGTCTAGTTGATCGACCACGAGCTGTGCGGCGATCTAGAAACATTGGGATGCTTGCCTGAGATCTCCCCTGATGGTGACAATGCCGTTGGAGGTGGGGAACTTCGTGCAGAGATGTGATGTAGAGATCACCATCCCAAAAGAGTTGAGAGTAGCTCTTCCAAGGATGGCGTTATAGCCTGACTTGGCTCTGATGACAACGAAGTTTGCCATATTCATAGTGTGGCCATTATCGTCGCAAAAAGGAGACTGGCAGGGAGATAAACTTCAGTGGATGGACCCTTTCCCTCGAGAAATCCAGCAGAGTGGTTCCTGCATGGAGGAGGTCAAGCTCCTTGAGTCCTATCTGGATAAATGCGGACTCGAACAAAATATCAGCCGCGCTTTCTGAGTCAAGGAGTCACGCCGAACATCGAAATTGGCGATACGGGCAGTGACCACTATCGGGTCGTTGTCAGGGTTGCCCTGACGGGGAAGATCTTCATGACAGAAAGTGAACGAGATAGAAGAAAAGAGTTGATGAGAGATGTTGTCGACTTCAATCACCTAGCGGCGAGCAGTAGTAGGATCAACGCTAAAGATGGCGTTGATGGTTCTTGCAACAGGGAAATAGGATTGCATCAGCTGACTGGAGCCTGGCGGTGGTGTTAAAGCTTGGGCCGGAGCCCCCACATCTTCTAGGGCCTTGCCCTTCTGAGCGACGTTAGGCAAAAGCGTCATCAGTTGGAACTCCTCGAACTTGCCCTGATCCGTCAGTTTGTTAAGTAGGGCCTTTAGCGCACAACACTTGTGGAGCTTGTGCTCGTAGTTCCCATGAAACTCGCAGTAGTTATCTAGATCCGCTCCAGCGGGCGGTGCCGGCTTGGGTTTTGAAGGGCGAACCCAACCTTGCTTCATGTCTGCCGCATAAACTTTAGTAAGCGACCTATAGAAGAAGTGCTTCTGCTCATAAGTTTGGTGTGGCTTCTTATCGCCTTTGCCATTGCTCTTACTCCTTCGGTTCATCGTGCCCGATAATTCATCGCCTCGATGTTTCCTCTTCTTCAGCACGTTGGTCCTAGTAACATCAGCAAGGGAGGCCTCAGCATCTTCCAGGAGCACAAACTGGCTGGCCCTTGCGACCAACTCCAGATAGCTTTGGGGTTTCACCACCTATAGAGACTTTGACAAGTCCCCACTCTTGAGACCCCCACGATAGTTGTGCATGGCGACAGTGGGGTCCACGTCTTCTGCTTCTGCTGCCGTTGAGGAAGCAATTAGTGTAGTCACGTAGACTTTCCTTCTCACCTTGTTTGATGTTGGCGAGAACTATGTCGGACACGACCATTCATGTTCGACCGATGAAACGGGCGATCAGCTCCCATTTTAAATGCTCATAGGATATGACCCTTGGGCAGCTTAACAAACCAGCTGAACGCTGCCCCTTTCAGAGTGTTGGCCAGGAGATGACACTTGGTGGCCTCGTTTGGTTGGCAGTAGCGGACAGCAACTTCAAACCCCTGAATATGCTCGCGAGGGTCAGTAGTACCCTTGTAAACTTCAAGTCGGGGCTGCCTGAAGTCCTCTGAAAATAGCGCTTAACAGATGACATCAGAAAAATGAGCATTACCATCAAGCGGGCCGAAGAAGGTATCAAGCCCATATTGGAGGGCCCAAGTACCCTAAAAGGGAGAGTTAGAAAGGGAGAAAAGGCTGGATAAAATAAGGCAGGCTGAGGAAGTGGACATGGAGGAAATGGCAGAAGAGGATGATGATTTTGGTGAACTTTTGGAGGAGGAAGAGGGTGTCTAGGCGGCTGAGAGGAGCCAGACGTCTGAGCAGAAGGCACTACAATCGGCGGGAGAGGAATAGGAGCAGCTACAACCGGCGGGAGAGGAGCAAGAGCCGCCGGAACCGGCTTAGGAGCAAGAGGAGCCACCGCAAGCGGCGAAAGAGGAGCAGGAGCCAGTTCGGCAGCACAAACTGGTTGTGTTTGACGAAGAATCGCGACCGGTAACTAGATCGGTGAGGTTGGCTATCATCTCACGCAGCTCCGAGGTCCAGGTTTCTCTGGAGGTGGAAGCGGATTCGATGAGATGTTGGGATGTTGAGGCTAAACCTTCATTGCCTGGCGCCTTGACAGAGGGCTCGCCCACCTGTGCGCTGCGGACCACAGAACTACTTCTGCGCGTCTTGCCTATTATCTTCTTGTTCTCAATGAAAGCACAAGGAAAATGTGACGTAAGAAGAAGGAGTCCCAAAAGACAGCGGTACGCAGAGAACTAAGTCTAGTGATTAAGGCTTAAATGAGAGTAATGAGCATCAAGAACAGCACACAGGGATTTAGTTGGTTCAGGGAGAAATTCCCCTCCTTCCACCGGGTAATCAGTGAGAGATGTTTTCACTAGAAAAAAAAGGAGATTGTCGAAAAGAAGATTACAATATGAATGAGAGAGAGATAGAGAGAAAGAGAGAGCTCTTATTACATATGTTTCTTTACATGTATCTTTGTTGCATCATCCTCTTTCCTTGGCCTCAGCCAGGGCTACTTATAGGCGATTTGCAGTCGAGCTCAACGGGTTTTTCGGAAAGGAATGTTGCATGGGCCCACTGTTGTCGGCGACCAGGGAAGCCAGATGTAGTGGATGAAGCACGCAGTGACTTGATCTTTCGCATTTCATGGGAACCTGTGGTGATTGGAACATGCGACATCTTGATTGTTGTGATGCGTAGGCATCGGAGACTATGCTAATAAGGCACTCTGATAGCGACAGTTGGAGTTGGTCAAACATCGTGTCGGTTGTTGTGGAGATGAACACAATCGTCGTATTCATAGCATTTTTTATGTATTTTTTGACTCTTTTCTGATCAATTGAGCATTTGTTATACAAACATGTGTGTATATACAATAATAACAATAAAAAGTTTTTATCCCATTAGATAGGTCAAGTAAACCCTGAACTATCTATAATATGATTGTTATTACATATGGCCTTTGAGGTGGATTCCCTATTTCACGTTGTCCATAAAATAAAAAATATTCTATCTACATTATTCCCGCCAATGTGGTAAATATTCTTTTATTGAATATGCACTGGCATCTTGGTGAGAGATATTGACACCTGAAAGACATCAACTTATTTTATTATATAAGATTTTTTTTTCTTGTATACAGTGAATAGGTGAGAATCCCTCTGAGGCGGCAATCTCTAAAGAAGAATATGAATTTTTCCAACACATGAAACAAAGTAGGAACGATGAAGAAGCTATTATGTGGATCCTCCTCCATCGATAGTTCGGTTAGATGGAAAGGAATTGCTAACCAATACGAGTAGATGCATCCAGTTCATTTGAAGAATGAATAACAATTTCATCTATACTTTTATTAAGGTGTCCAAAGTGATAATGAATCCGCAATATGACTCTTCTAAAATAGTAGAAAATATCAATTAAACAATTAACTTATTGTTATTTACTATGGAACGTCACATATTGATTGCCAAGTCATCTACAATAGTATCCTTGTCAACATTCTCCATTTTGAACTAATCTATTAGCAGCCTTTTTATATTTGTATGCTTATTTACTTGAAGGATTGGTTCAAAGTTAAATCATGAAATTAGTAAATTGATAGATCACAATTTAAAAGAAGTATAAAACTTGTCAAAACTATTCTTTGAATTATTTTTAAAATTATGAATGTTGTAAGTATGTCTGGGCAATGGGCGAGCCGGGTTTGGCATGCGCCGGGCTTAACTAGGCTTTTACTAAGACAAAGCGGGCTCAGGCCGCGCTTGACTTGATTTACGGGTCTATTTTTATTATTAAACCCTCTCAATGTGCGGGCTGGACTACCCACGAGCCCAAAACGCCCGCAATTTATATCCAAATATAAATTTAAGTTTTGAATATTTCGGCATGCTATATTGCAATCTACGCCTTTCATAATTACATATTAGTATAATTTTATTTAAGTTGATAATAACTAAAGTTCTATGACATCTTACCTAGACCTGGGCAATGGGCGAGTCGGGTTCGGCATGGGTCGGGCTTAACCAGGCTTTGACTAAGCCTTACCTAAAACATTAATTTAAAATAGTTAAACAAATTAGTGAATAATAATATCTAAAAGATGTTAAATTAATATATTAGAATATTTAATAGTAAAAATTTAAACTATTATTTTTAATTTTACAAAATAATATAATCATCAATCAAATTATATAAGACTCATGTAATAATAACAATAATAAATTAATATATTTTAAAAATATAAATTATAATGTAAATTTATTAATAATTACACCGTAAACACATAAATAAATTAAAAAAAAATTCAAAATTATCACAAAAATAACATGGGCGGGTTGGGCCGGATTTGACATGGGCGTTCGGGCTTAACTGGGTTTTGACTAAGTCAAATCGGATTTGGGCCGGGTTTTAGCCCGACTTATGAGTCAAAATAGTAAACCAGGCCCATTTAAAACCTATCAGGCTTTGGCTAGCCCATTGGGCCAAAATAGTAAATTTTTTTGAGAAGAAGTTTAAAAATTACCAGCCCACCACCGATGCAAGATCTCCAACTTCCAGCAACTTTCTTCGGTCGCTAGCCCTTAAGGGAGGCAAAGCAAACAGCACGCACCTAATGACGGAATCGGTGACGTGGCAAACCAAGGTTCCTTCAGTCATACAATTCGGCCAACGTCATCGAGTCAAAAAAAGGAGTCCGATCGTCTGGTGCGTCCTACCATTTACCAGCTGCTTTTATATAATGTGGAAAAAAAAAGATTTGACGAGATACGCCCCTTTCTTCTCGATATCGCGACGACGATCCCGTTCTCCTTGGAATGGCATCGGCCGCTTCCCCTCCGATTCTTCCGATCTCGAACTCCCAGCCGGTCGCCGGCGTCGCCACCTCCGTCTCGACCGGCGGCGCATCTCAATCGCCGGCTCCGATCGCTACACCGGCCTTCCGCCTCTTCCTTTCCCGTCTCCAAGAATCCATCAGCCGCTCCCTGTCCGACAGGCGCCACTGGTCGGAGCTTATCGATCGATCTGCATTCTCCCGCCCGGAATCGCTCTCTGAGGCCACCTCCCGCCTCCGCAAGAATTTCGCCTATTTCCGCGTCAATTACATCTCGGTCATCGCCGCCGTCCTTGCCGTCTCTCTGATCACCAACCCCGTTTCTCTCCTTGTCCTGCTAGGCTTGCTCGCTTCCTGGTGCTTCCTTTACCTCTTACGTCCCGCTGATCCCCCGCTTGTCCTCTGTGGCCGGACCTTATCGGACCGTGAAACCCTTGCTGGTCTTTCTGTCATCACGATCTTTGTTGTCTTCCTCACATCCGTCGGATCTCTCATTATATCCGCGGTGCTCGTCGGCGCGGCGATGGTCGCCGCGCATGGTGCATTCCGCGTGCCGGAGGATCTGTTCCTTGATGATCAGGATCAGGGAGGAGTGGCTACGGGATTATTGTCATTCCTCGGAGGATCTGCCTCTTCGGGCATTCCGGTGGCCGGCTCCGGTCGTGTGTGATGCGGATTTGGCATTTTCCATTCCCCTCAATGAGGTTGGTAGGATGACACTTTCTTTCAAGTTATTCGTGCTTTGCTAGGATCAGGATACGTTTTGGGTGATCTACTGCTGTGCTATTAATATTGAGAAAAAAGGTGTAAGGGTCGATTAATTCTTGAATCTTTTGGAATGCTTAATTGTTATGAACGTTAGCAAATATTTGATCAGATGTGTTTATGTCTTTATGTCAATATTGTCTTTGTCTCCTCTTACTATCTTATTTATAGGATTGAGAATATAGATACCTAATTATTTGATTTGCGGTCTGAACATGTTAAACTGTAGAAAATTTCTTCGGCTGAAGAAAGGGTTTTTCTACTTTAAGAAAATAAAGTAGGGGTCCTTTCTTCTCTTAGGATGTCCTATTAAACAACTCCTGCAAGCCTTTTAGTCTTTCTGTTCATTGTGAAACTATCCCTCCTTAATTCGTTTTATTTTGTTTCTATTGAAATCTGATATGGTGTGCTGCTTTATTCCTTCATTTAAATGATGATGTTTGAATCAAGTTTGGTACCTGATCAATTGGTCTGTTTCTGTTCTTTTCATTTTGGTGTCATTAACTATTGTAAGAAGAAGGATGCTTAAAATGGAGCGCTAGAAGTGTTATGTGTGATAGAAATATGCTATATGAACATTATGAGAAGTAGATGTTTAGGTGAATGAGTGGTACAATAGTGTGGACCGAACTAAAAATGATTGTATTAGGTAGCTATAGATGATAAGAATAGGAAGCGGTATTTGAGATGATTTGGCCATATACATCAACGTTCTATAAAGATTTCTATACATAAATGTGATGAGATGGGGGCATTTAATTCATTGTTATTGTGATGTTATTTGGAGAAATTGATTTTTTGGTTTGTTGATATATTTAGATAATCTTATAAAAAGTTGTATGATTATTATTATAATCAACTTCTAGATGTCACTCAAAATTATTTGACTTCCGCATGTTGCCCTAATTATAATAAAGGGATAGTGAGATTGGATTGATTTTTTATTTTCTTTTACTATAATGACATTGAATCAAACAGATAATAATTTAGAGATAATATTGACATCTAAATAATACGAATATTCATATAATATCGAACCAATTGCTTCCTTAACTCATTTTATTAAATAGAAAATATATTCAAAATTGATTTGGGATATGATACGAAGTTGAAGCACCATAGCAGAGAGCGTTGGTATAGATAAAAATGAGCATAGGTGGCTCAAGCAAAGGAAATGAAAATTTAGCCCAACCTCTATGGGAAGACTTTTCATATGTTGTTGTGAAACCTTAGCTGGCCCTGCATCCTTCATTGGTGTACCACAGTTTGAAACTTTTCTCTTTTTTTCTTTTCAATAGAACAACAGTTTGAACTTTGTATTGATTTTGATGTGCCCTAAATGTTGAAGGAAACTTAAACTGGTATGATGCACTTCTGAATATGTTTTTTTGTGGGTGGGTTTCTTTTTTCATATACATACTACAAAAAATTAGCTATTTACATAGGAATGGCAACTGAACAGGTTTAGATTGGGTTTAACAAAATTTATACTTGCTCTGTTTTTTCACATATCATTAAGTGAAGTCTTGAGTAGATTTGTAAACTCGCATAAAATGGCGGTTTAATCTCAGGGATTTATGTGAAAAATATTATATATGTCATTCGGATCCCTCTATTAAATGAAATCTCTTCTATACTTCTCAACCTATGAAATAAAAGTTCAACGACCCACGTTAGAAAAGATTTAAATCAATGAACCCTTATGAAATAGATGTTTAATATTAGAGATTCTATATGAACCTTGCTATACATTTTCAATAACTTACTCATGAATTGATCCATCATGCTTTAAGGCTTTATGCTTGGATTATTCAGTGAATTAATTATTAATCTACTAGATAGTTCAGTGTATTAAAATCTTAATCATAATGGATTTATGAGTCAGTTATTGAAACCATATAGTATTTTTCATTCTCTCTCTCTATATATGTGTGTGTGTATATATATAAAATAAAGCCTAAACATGAGATATGCAATTTTTTTCATTTGGGTCTCTCTACCAAGTGAAGTCTCATTTAGATTCATGGACCTTTGTTAAATAGAGGTTATAGTTCATCAGATTTTCATGCTTTTCGCATGAAACAGGAATTTAATGATTTGTGTAAAAAATATTATATAGTTTAGAGATCTTATTTTCATGTTGATCGAGATAAACCTTTTGAATCTTTCTCTTGCCTACTTTTATAAAAATCAATGTGATCCCTATAATGTTCTTTCTCAGAATGAAATTTAATAGGGTCCATAGAGATCATATTTTCATCCATAAACTCCCAAGTGAAAATTTAAACTAAATAATGAAAAAAAGAGCATATCTACTGAAACAATTATGATTGCCTCGCCAAGGTATTCCCTTCTAGTAAATACTTGAAAAAAAAGATTGGCCTTTTTTTCTTTTTTGATTCTATTTACATGTGTGTAGATCTCCCGGTTTAGATTTATTAGAAAGACTAAGAAAAAATTTGTTATTCATCAATAACCAATCAAAATGCATATGAAACATTATTACTGGAATTCAATAGTAAAAAATAGCAAAATCATCGAGAGATTGCTGATCAATGGGTCATTGAAATTGGAATAGGTTCGATAGCAGATTACGAGATCTTGGCGATCTTCTCTCTTGAAAATGAGATGACATGGTTGCACGAAAATAAAAGCTTCTAGAAGTACGCATATGCCTAATACGTCAAAACTCTAAGATTAAAATAGGCTGAAGGCAGATCTAAATCAATGTCGCTTTTCATGTTCAATTGAGTTTTAATGTTACTATTGTAACTGTGTTACATACATATGGGGTTAGGAGGTTTCTTGGGCTTCTGTGAGTACTTCTAGATTCAGAGATACAAGAAAAGGAACAACAAAGAATTATTCATAGAATTACTATTGAGATTCTTCGGACTCACAAAAACCTTTTATTTTTATTCTTCTAATCATCTGGAGTAAGCCTAGAGGCCAGGAGAAGTTTAACTTTGATTTTCTATGAAACAATAATTTCGAATATTTTTACATGGTTAAAACTAAATTATTTGGTTTGGAGTTTAGGCACAATTCTGATCCATCAAAAGAGAATATTTAAGAAAAGTCTATTCAGATGGAGGAATTTTTTTTTTTTTTAATCCAATTCCTCCACCACAACGAACCCACGTTAGATTTAATTAAGAATTCAAATTTATGAATCCTCATAAAATAGCAATCTAACTTAATAACTCATTTATTATCTTAATATTTAATATGTAAAAGGATAACATTTAGTTTATATATGTATGATTCAGAGGTTTTTCTTTTATGTATATTTTTTTGGTCATGGTTGTTAAATTTGTTTATTCGTTGCTGTGTGATGTGAATTTGGGTTTAATTGTGAACCGCTATCCATTATTCGTCGAGACATTTCACATTATGCAGCCAGTATGGTATGGTATTATATATTAAAAATTCAATATTTATAAAATGGTGATATGTTGATCTAAAATGTATTTATATTAATTAAGTTTAACGTTTTTTTAATTTATTTTATTCACCTATTTATAAGGGTTGTTACAGTAATGTAATCCAATATATGATTAAACAGGTTCTGTTTCGTTTGTCGTAACGTGTAAGCTCACCTTTTTAGCATAACTTTCAGCTTTAAGTTTAAAAAGTTTCTTCTGTGAGATTAAAATTGGTTAATCTTAAAAAAATTTTGATGGAGGATAATTCTACATCTGAATAAAATTTACTTTTTGAGATCAGGTCTAGCCTTTATCTGGCAGGGTTGAAGTTTATAATTTCGACTCAAAATTTAGAGTTAAATCTCAATATATAAAGCAAGCATTTTGATAAATTATGGCCGTTAACATTTTCAATAAAATTTTAGATTCATAGCACTTAAATAATGTGCTGAGCCTAAGATTAATATAAAATCAATATGATAAATTATTCCAACATTTGATAACCAATAAAACCTTTAAAAATACTTTTTTTTTCTGGTGGTATAAAAGCAAGCAGTTATATATGCTCGAAAGAAAAAGGCAATAACTTATTCGTCTGGGAAAATACTTAGATGAATATACATCCTTCTTCACTTCCACTGGAAGTACTTTTCAGGTTATAACAACTACCTTAGTACTAAGGGAGTGTTTTGTGCAACGTTATCTTGATGTTACGTTATATTATTTAGAGAAAGTAATTATTTGATTTAATGATATCTATAAATAATTTTTTATTTAATTATAAAATTATTAGTTAAAAGATGACATTTAAATATCATGACATTTAGATTACATAACATAACATCAAAATAACATCGAACCAAACGCCCTCCTAAACCACATCAATCCAATGAAGAATTAAATAAAAACCACCTTGCTTGAATATAATAGAGAATAATACAAATCTATTAGTCACTACACCATTTTTATTATGCCAATAATAATAAATTAATTTATATCATATCCTATATTAATTTTAATATAAAAAAATATTTTATTTCATATTTTATATCATTTTCGACAGACCAATCAATTTTATTTAACATCCTACACAATTTTTAATAAAATTAACTTTATTTTCTTACACGTATCTCTAGACAAACCCAAAATTTCTTCAAAATGATCTCCTTAAACTGCCATGGATCCAGCTTTAAAAATGGTCAGCATAACTCTTCAGAATTCAAAGCCAGATAACTAATTTTATTGTAGTCACTGAATCTCATAAAATCATTATACATGGATGTATGGACAGAAGGGCTGAAAAAAGTCGCCGACTTACAGTTGAATCTTCGCTTATTTTCTCCCGCTTGCATATCTGCTTGTTTCTCCAGCAACTTGACTCCATATGCCGGCTAACTTCTCAGCATATCCAGTCTGCCAGTAATATCATCATGCAGGATCAGATCATAATAAACAAATTGATATGGTGATCAGCTTCTTATTTTAGAGATTAAACAGAATAAATGATGCTAATAATTGATGACAAAAAGATAAGCAACACTCACTTGATTAAAAGAAAAGCCAACAGATAATTCATCAATAAGAGCAAGCACTTCTCAGCGAAATAAATCTCATATAATATAAATGGCAGCTTTATAATTATTTTCATCAACTTCATAGACAGAGATACCTATCACATACAACTATCACATTCCATCAAAATCATGGTGCCTTAAATCTCATTCAAATGAATTAGACCCTAGGTAGTTCAAATTCCAACGTAATGAGACTATTATCCCAGTTAATATTCCAACAATAGCCCCTCGTTGATGGTACAATGCATTCACATTTTCATACTTACACGGAATTTGAATCTCTTTGCTTCTAAGATGCAACGAAACCTTATCATGTCTTCTCAAGGATCAATAAATTAATATGAAAGACTTTTTGTTGGATCCCAAGCACAAAACCAAGTTAGTTTCCTAGTACCTTCCATTGTTCAATAACCTCCCCTGAAAAATCAATTATGATTCATGAGCTTCAACCATCTATGCTGCCATAATTTTGTACCAATTTTAAAAATAAAGATAAGAGTGTTTTTCCTCCACTCTCAAAAGATTCTCTTGTCTCATAAGTCATTCTATACTAATATCAATCATACACTTTGTCATATACAGAATCTTTTCAAATCCACAAACTTTATGAAAAAATTATCTCACAAACAACCACAATACAATGACAATAATAAATACTTAGGTGCGTCAACTTTCTTATTAGTTCAACTCTATAGCCACCGCTCCCAATGAGCACAAGTAATTCAAGTTCACTTTTTATTATCTTTCCCACAATCCCCTCATATGGCATTCAATGGTCGATGATGGATATGGCTACACCACCATAGGCATCTTTCCATCATTTTATCCTTAATCTTTCTCTAATATAATCATTTATAATGCAATCCACTCTAGTATAACCACTAACTGACCACAAAAGTTTACATCTCAACCATACTAATCTTATAGATATTTTGCCATAGCACTGCCTAGCTATACACAGGATCTAAAGAGCAGAGACCCATTAAGGGCACTAGATATATCTAATTTAATTGAAGAAATACTCCAGAAGACAAATTAATTTATAATTTGCGCTTTAGAAATAATTTTAGAACTTCCAGGGTTTTGGGGTACTACGATTTCCTAATGGCGTAGACCCATATGTTAATTACATGTTTCCTTTTAGGAGAATAGAACTTTTAGTTAAACAAGCAAGAACTTAACTAAAAATGCGACATTTGGGAGAATGGAACTTTTTGATAAATCATCGATGCCCCAAAGTTGGACAGTGCCTATATTGTAGTTAGAGGTCTCTTGAACTGCTCTATAGTGGCTCAAGGAAAAGCCAAAAGGAACTTCAGGTCATGAGGTTGAGGCTCGGATGTCGTCCTACTGATGATCGCAGAAGCAACTAACAAAAACCGTTGAGATCCATGAGGCTAAGGTTTGGATCACAGTGAGAAAGCACTATGGAAGACTTCTGCCTCGTTTGCTCCCTAGCAAGCTCCGATGAAAGGCTATTTATTGCCATCGTAAAGCAATAGTCGGCGATAAAATTATCTGTGGATTTGGATATTTAAAATGTTAAGAGCCTATAGTTACTAAACATGTTTCACCGTGTTAATGAGGGATAAACTGTAGATAATCTGATCAGTGATCACTCATTGCTACAATGATGATCATATTGGACGACTATATGAATTGCTCAGACTGAGATGACTGCATCAATGTGGTTAAATTTGGAGATTGTTCTTCGTAGCAGGAGATTCGAACGTCTCCCGATTGCTGCCTGCGACTACTGTATGCTACCAATAATGCAAGTGTGCATAGGTGCACACGTGCACACGTGTGACCAGGGTGGGCTTTAATTGAACATGTTTATGATCCAAATTGAACATCAAGTGAGTCTAGATAGAAGTTAATTTGATTTGACCCAATTTGGCTGTTCAAATTTACTGAAATGAGCTCCTTAGACTCAATGGGTAATTAATGGGTTATTTGACCATGTCAGTGACCAAATCAACTACAAATTAGAAATATTTTATGGTTTCTGTAGAGCTAGATCAGATGGTCTCAGCTACCAATAATAATGTCTACACCTAAGCTTAATTGGCTCCGCAATCAGGTGCCCAAATTTTACTTAAACGGTCATTTGCAATTCATCAACTTAGTCAATTACTTTGCCCTTCATGATCAAATCGTAGATCAAATTAAACCGATTTTAATCATCTTGAATTTTGCATAATTTTGAACTTTGCCTTTAGGCTAGGTATGTGAATTCATCTATTTGGTTTGATTGATTTGAACCTACCGGTCTCCAATTAGGCTTCAATTGAACATCGAAATGGCTGACCCTGACTTTGCAAATTTTTTAGGCCAACACCAGCATAGGTATCTTACAGAACAATGTAAATTAATCAGGAGATGTAAGCCTATATGTAAAACCTAGACATACCATGTTTCCAGAATGGATTAGGAAACAAAAAATTATCTTTTACTCAAACAATCAGGTGTCACTTCAACTATTGAGATTCTGAAAATTTAAATCTAGATTATTCTAAAGCTTTTCTAACAGGTTATAGAATAGGTGACATAAAATTTTCAATACATATCAATAAGTTAGATTCAATTTCAACCAAAATCCAACCTAAATCAAATGACTCGATGCAAACGAGATACAACTAATAAATGGTACAAGTTCTGTGACATGAACCCGAATATACAAATCTAATTGAACTAGGGGCATGACTGTCTCTTTTGAAGTCTCTAACTCATTGAATAATTAACTTTTAAAAAATAAAGGCCAAAGTATCATCCTTTCCATAATATAGATTCAGCTAAAGTAGAGAAGTTTAACAGGCAATGAGGTGCATGGCATCCGTGAGAACGTATTGATTGAGGAAGAAGAAATAGCAGTATCACTAGCATCTGCGAGAGTGCAAGAAAGAGTTGGATGAAGTAAAGCGAGCAGTGTGTAGATCCTAGGTCTTTTTCTACTACCAAAGCTCTAGTATGCGTGAAGCTTTCTACTCTCGCAATTTCGTAAACCCAATATGCTGCTCTTCCATCATGGACTGTCGAGTCTAAGCATGGGTCATTTTTTATGTATAAATAGCTTTTTCCTTTTCTATTGTAAGTTGGATAAATTAGTACAACATATTTTTTCTTTAATTAGAAGTATTAAGAAGTATCAAATAAATATCAAATTTATTTTTTTTTAAAAAAGCACATGACATACCAAATATGTATTCTTGGAGTATTGGAGAACATCGATATTTGATACAGGTACGAAACGGGTAAGTCAGATTTTGTGAAATATTAGTACTTCATAAATGTGGGTCAGGCAAGTACCATGCATGGATAAAAAAAAGCCATCAATTGTTTCACGACCTTCATACTATCCATGAAATTATAGAAATAACTGTCATTTACATATAGCATTTACATAATTCGAATCAATTATACTTTCCACGAGATCAATTAAATAGGTACCATACCATAATAATTTCTAAATTACACAAATGACCCTAAGAAAATAACTTTTGAGTTAAAAAAAAAAGATCATTTCATGCATAAGGAAACATGTCAATTATTACATGTCCTAGTACAAGAGCAAATACTGTAAAAGAACTACACAAGTCTTAAAAATTAGGAGGACATAGGAATAAAAAAAAGATTTCTATATGATAACTAGCACAAAAGAATAAAGATAGATCTCGCTCACAACATATTAGTCTGGGGGGATCATAACACTAGATTTCAATTAATGAAATGATTAAATATAGATTATTTAAAAAATATCATATAAATCTCTGAGGTTAAAGAGAAATATCAAATAAGTCTATAATTTTTAAAAACTAACATGCAACAACAAACAACAACAAAACAAACCTTTATCCCAATAGATGGGGTCGGCTACATAACTCCTTTGTTTTAATTACACTCTATCAAATAATAAATTCTCATTTAGCTCCAAATATGTAAGATCATTTCTTATAATTTTCTGTCATATCCTTTTTGGCCTTCCTCTTTTTATATAGGCAAGATCCAATAATTCAACTTTTCTTACCAGATCCTATCGGCTTATGATTTGTATGTTTATACTATCTATGCTGACTGTCTTTGAACTTATGCTAAATCAAGGCCACTCCAACCTTCTAGCGCATATATTTGTTTCTCATTTTATCCTTTCCCGTATTCCCACCAATCCACTTTATGATGCGGGACGGGAAAAGAAAATTGCTGCAAATGATAATTTATATTTATATTCAGCAAAATTGATTAGCAAATTATTTTAATTAAGAGAAAAATATTTTCTAGATAAATTATATGATAAATAAGATTTTGAATCCCTAAATTAAGATATTTTAAAATTAAGTTAAATTTGATCGTATGATAAATAAGAATTTATCAATTTAGATTAGGGCGTCAATTTGAATTCAATAAATCAGATCCAAGGTTTAGGAATTTAGGACAGACGTCTCACAGTTAAATTCAACAGTAATTGACACACAAGAAATATCGGGTCACACAATTAGAGCCAAATAAAAAATTCAAGTCAAGCGAATAATTTATATTGAAAACAAATAATCAGCTTAGTGGAGTTCGAGAAAGAATTTACCCAAGGTAGACGAGTGCCGAGGCAGAATTGCCCAAGCTGAGCGGGCAGTGAAGAGGGCGAAGGCAAGGCTGACGGAGCGCGTCGCCGTAGCGCACAGGCAAGGGAGACCGTCAATCAGCAGAGTGGAGGCGGCAAAGTGGGGCAATCGGAGGAGCGAAGTCGAGGTGACCGGCGTAGCCGGTGGCTGGCGGAGCGGCTGGAACAGAGGCGGCGATAATCGAGCGCCTGTAGGTGGCACTCGAGCGTGAACGGTAGAGCAGAGGCGGCAGAACCCCGCTGTCGGAGCGGCAACGACGTCGCCGGAGGTCGGAGAGCCGTTTGGGGCAGAGGCGGGTGGAGGCGAGGCGAGGCGCGACGGTCGGCGGGCGGAGCAACCACGGGCAACGNCGGTAGAGAGGGAGGAGGAAGATTGAATATTAGGGCTGGGAAATTACGTCAAGGGCCTGAAGTTTGGTTGAGCTGAGGGAAGGAAAAGATTTTTTTATTTTGAAAAGTGGATAACTAGGCTAATTTGAGGACACCAAAGGCTAACCCTACCCTTTTCTTCAACGGAATATCGACCCCTTAACCTGGATCTAGGCTCTGAGAAAACTCAAACATAATTTCATTCATCAAACGCTCTTTTTTTTACAATGCAAGGCGACCTCTTTATATAGAGAGATCCCATGTAAAAATTTGAAAATACAATATTAAATGCAGAAAATAAAATACCAAATAAATAAAAGCAAATATGAAACTAATTCTATTACAATAAAATAAAATCAGCTCCAAATGTGGTGAGTCTTCAAATCTTCCAGATGTGCTCTGAATCAAATCAAATCAAATTTAAATAAAGCTAATATGGAAATCTCTAATAGCTGTAATTAATTTGAATTTAAATTTTAATTCAGCACATGACGTCATCCTAGCCATCCGATTCGATGCTGATCTGTGTCCCCACCAATTCTCCCCATGTGGGAGGAACTCGACCCCGTCGAGTATGGGTCATGCGACTCGTGTGTCTCCGAGTGGGTCAGATCAACTGTAACAGCCTCCTGAAAAGGTAAAATTCTCCACCGAACCAAATATCACTGATAATTGAATTCTATTAAAATTACTTGCTCAACAAGTTTATTCAATTAACTCTAAAATTATTGAGGTGGATTTTGGCTGTGAACTCTCGTGGGTAAAGCTACACTCAAAGGGAATAAAAGGCTATTGCTTCACTAGGTATTACTGTTGTGTCCTGATAATCAATAAATATGAAATATTGAAAGTATCAACTATTCTCATGATCTAATAATAATATTCAAACTTATTCAGTTGACCCAATTTAATAAAAATTTTAAAATAAATTAATTTAGAGATTTAATTATCCTAAAGTATCATAATAAAATATTTTTTAGAAATTTTTTCTACACTTAATTATAATAGCTCACCATTAATTTTACTGATTTTATTAAAAAAAAAAAACTGACACATGCAATGAACTAAAATAAAGTGCAAATACAAATACTGACTGGACTCAATCCTACATTATGAAAGGAAAATTAAATGTATGCAGACTTGATTGATGACCCTACTAGTGCCTACTGAATAATTAATTCTGATTATAGGCATGTGGAGAATAAGTTAGAGTCACGAGAGATGCGATTCCTAATAGGTGTCATAACGTTCTCCAGAAATATCTGGCGAATTGTATAGCACACCAGTTAGATGCTCGCGTAGCTAACCACTCAATTTCATGCACCATCTGCTTATATTGGTCTATAGGTGTCGAGTTTTTACTAAATCGAGGATATGCATGGGTATACTCGACTAAATCAAACCTATTGACCTCAGAACGACCATGACATATAATCATCTCAATATGATCGATAGTGTTATTACCACAATAAGATGATTTAGTAGCCTCTATCGAATCTATGATCTGCTCTTCTTTATGACTCAGCTCTATGACTGCTTTCTCATCTTGACTTTCAACTTCTATCCTATAGCTATCTTCCTCGTGCATCTCATCCTCATACTTTTCGTACTCTTCGGCTAAACTAGGATCTGCTATATAAATGGATATAGGTAAGGAATTAAGCTCCAATGCTTCAGGAAGAATGAAGGTCTCCGTGGAGAACTCATTCAAAACTCCTTTCACAAAAAAACTAGATTGGTCACCTATAGTCTCAATAGGTCTGGCAATGAGAGTAGGAATTGGAGCAATTGATACTAATCTAGACTCATGTTGTTTATTAGGTATGGATATGTGTCAAATCTTGCGATAAGCTCGGTCAACATAGCTTCTAATTTGGCATCCATGGGAATAGGGAAGCTAGACCTAGTAGGCATATGCAAACAAAAAAAAAATATGCCTAAATGCACCCTATTCCAACCATGCTCTAATACCAAGTTGATGCGGGACGAGAAAAGAAAATTGCTGCAAATGATAATTTATATTTATATTCAGCAAAATCGATTAGCAAATTATTTTAATTAAGAAAAAAATATTTTCTAGATAAATTATAATGATAAATAAGATTTTGAATCCCGTAAATTAAGATATTTTAAAATTAAATTAAATTGGATCG
>JAEMOT010004292.1:0-23186 GCA_019297695.1 Apostasia ramifera
GGAGACCACGTGAGCAACCACGTGGACGGTCCAGATGAAAAAGGCGCGAATCCAATTGCAACAAACATGGTAACTCAATCATGGTAAGGAGTACTAAAAACCCGTGGAAGCATACCAACACTTGATTCTAGCCGAACCATGGACTCTGATACCATATTGTTGGGGAGATAAAGAAGATGTGGAAGTCAAACATACGAGTGGGCATCTGTTAACCCAAAAGTTTAGACTTATGCATTGGGGCCACTTGCTTGTATATAATCACCACCTTATCAGTTCTTATATGCACACAACAACTAGAGTGTCGGCGTGACACCTGGGCTAAAATAAGGAATCTATAGAGGCTTGTGTTTGAAAATGTGAGGAGATCCCACTCACAACGGTAAAGGGAGCAAGAGCAAGACCAACTAATTTGGGGTATGTTCATTACACATGGATTTGAATTACTTGTGTTCACGGAGTGAGCTACTTTACATAGAGCTGAATGGAGAATAAAAACCCATGTAGCTGACCCCAGCTACTTTGAGATACTATTTTGTTGCGGTAGTTGTTCTAGTTGTTATTCTTTGAACTTATGATTAGCTAAAGCCTTATCCTGTTTGATAAATGAAGGTTTTAAGTATCAGGATAAATCCATAATTACACATAATTCAATCATGGTCATGTTCATCATGCCTTTGTTCTACTTATTTATGGTTGGCTTCCTCTGTTGGAAACTTTTCATTTTAAAATCTGATTAGTTACCACCAGTGGAAACTTTTCAGACTATCTTATTTCTATTATAGCAAATTTCCTAAAAAATGGGAAAGGATTATGCTTGCAACAAATCTAATTATTGAACTTTTAGCTTCATGTTCAATTTGTCTTAAGTTTGTAAATAACATTTTTGTGATATGTACCTGATCCAAATATGATTTTTTCTAGTTTGTTTTCTTGAGAAAATATTAGCTGCGCTGCAAATCCAGAATGACGTTTGCGCTACTGATATGCGCCAATGCGATTGTTTTTTATCTATTATTCTCAAATTCAAATTGTCTTTTTAAGCCAGAACTCAGTCTTATAATGTTGGTGTGAGTATACCTTTGAGATAGTTTCAATTGTTTTGGGGCTAGAGAGAGAAAGATATTTATTTTAACGTTGTAATGTGAATTGAAGTTATTTTATTATTGAAAATTGTGTTGTATAGAAAAAAAAAGTTAATTTATTTTATTGAAATATTTGTATGATGTAAAAAAAACTTGATTTATAATATAGTATGTAAAGTAGACATAATTTTTAATGTTGAAATTTATATAAGATATTAAATGAATTTTAAAAAGTTCGTTGATTGTTTTTAGGACAGGATTGGAGTGTTTTGTGGTGCTTACTGGTTGCTGAACAAGAGCTAGTCCTAAATCTTAAACTCTAACTCCTGTTTGTCTTTTTGACCTTCTGTATGATGCTGGCAGTCATTATACAAGAATTGTGTTGGGAGTGTTAGAAGCACAAATTTCCCCCGAACCTAAAAATCCTAAATTCTAGACCTTAATCCGCATTAAAATTATAGATTACTTTTTGTAATTTACATTATATAGTTCATTTTACAGTAAAACAGGTATTAACCTCTTATGAGAGAGAGGAGCAGGAATTGAGAGGAATGGGATATGAAAAGTATTCTACTTCTTCAAAGATAGTTTATATTTCTCTCAGAACACGTTCAATGCAGCTAATATTTTCTCTTATTTTCAATTGGGTAATTGACTGAAGCCCTTTCTTGTCTGCCACAATTCAAGATCCTGTGATGCTGATCTGTTTATTGCTTCTTGCAGCAACGTCCACATTATCCAGTTCGCCCCATTCCCTCACAGCTATGGTGTAAAAACTTCGGTAAGAAAGACTACTGATCTTTGATTAAAACCCTAGTGTTGGAAATCTATTCTGCAATACTTGCTGCTTGAACCAGTGTTTCTTCTGCATTTGCTGTAATAAGAAGGCTTTCATTTTGTGCTTTTATGATAGGCTGGTTCTGCCTATATTGACTGAAAAACTGGTTCTGCTTAGATTTAATTCGAGCAAATGTTACTTTTATGGGTAAACTGATTTTGGGACCATAGGTAATGGTCTATGAATATTGAAATTTTTCATGCACATTTCTAAACTTGATAGAGCATTTCAAATTGTTCCATGAATTTTGAAATCTTTAACTCAAGTCTCAGAAGTTGATAGAGCGCTTTAAACTGGCGCCTCAATTTTTTTTTTACTTTTCGCCTCACACAAGAGAGAAGTGAGAGATCAGTTTAAAGCGCGTTATCAATTTCAAAGACCTTGGAAAGATTTTAAAATTGATGAATCAGTTAGAAGCAGCATATTAACTTTAGGAACTTGCTTGAAAGATTTTAAAATTTATAAATATTTTGAAGCGTCTTATTAATCTTAACATCAAGTCTACTTTACATTACTTTTATGAAAAATCTACATTTATCGCTTTTAAAAAAGTACTTTTTATTGACGATATTTTTTAAATCAAATATTTATAAGAGGCACTCCTGAAATCAATATTTACAGTAAATATAAATTTACAGATAGTATGTTCATTTTAATTTTTTTTTTGTCATTTCTTTGACTCAATTAGGGTTAACAGATATAATTAAGATTACATCAATTTATTTCAAGAAGATTTACCATAATAAAGTTAAGGAAAAAAATAGAAAATTTAAAAATAAAGAAAAAAATTAAAATAAAAGAGATTTAGATCTAAAAAAAATTTAAAATATACATAATGAATTTTGATTTAAGAGTTAGATGTAATTTTATTTATATTTATTAACGGGTTTAAATAATAGTTGTCAAAGCAAAAATTAATGCATTATAAATTTACATTTAAATAGAAGATATTGTTTGTAAATATTTGGCTAGGTATGTTTGTAAAAAAACATTGGATTATCATCTGATCATAATTAATATGCTATTTTCTTAAAGTCCTATTACATTATCCTAATAATTAACGAATATATTAACTAATTATAATTTAACTTTTAATATATTGAATTATTGGAAAATATCATTTTTACCATCATATATTAAAGGTTTTTTTAACTTACATTTAGTTAAATGAATTGTTTTTATTATCTTTGATGAATAATAATGAATGTAATTCTGTGAGAGTTTTTTCATCTTGTAGCCTATTGTTTTTTATTTCTAAAATTTTATGATGAAAAAAATTACATAACTAAATAAATAAATAAATTGCTCAATTAAAAATTAAAAATTTATTATTAAATTCACAATCTACATAATAATCTAATAAATTAGATTCATATCTCATTATTAATTAATTTATTAAGCTCGATAGCTTTAGACTTTTTTTAAAAAAAAATTAGAATGCATTTTTTCGCTGCATTTTAATTTGAACGCTCTTGAGGGCTTATTTGTTTGCAAGATTAAATTTAATAAGGTTAAAACGAAACTTAGATAGAGATATTTTTTATTAAAAATTATGAATAATGTGAAATAAAGTTAATTATTATGTTGAGATATCTAATGGATGTGATATCTCAAATGGATGTGATATAAAATTAATTATTATATTGAGATATGTGAAAAATATGATATAAATTAATTATTATTTTAATAATGTGTGTAGAATATAAAATAAAATTAATTTTTAATATTAAATTTTATATATGATATAATATACCTGATTAAAATTAAATCAAATTAATTTTTAATAGCCAAACAAACAGGACCTCAGTCATTTACTCAGCGAACAAAACCGACAAAACGTAATTTCAAAAAAGTAATACCACATATTAGATTCTAATGATCTTAAAATATTAAATATAACTAAATTTTTTATGTGGCAGCGTGTCATATAAATAAAAAAATTATTTTTATTTATGTGATATTATTATTACATAAAAATCTTAATTAAATTTAAAATTTGAGATTACAAGGCAATTCTCATTTCTAAATTAAAGATGCATATTTAACTCATGAGTAAGTAATAAGTCAAACTAAACGTTTTTATTTTTTTTACTGTCGTTAAAAGATAATGTAATTTATCTTTCAACAACAGTAAAAAAATATGCATTTAGTTTGGCTAAATAAACAACAATTAAGAAAAAAAATAAACTGTGCAATTTTAATCTTTCACAACTAGTAAAAACTACTATGATACTTAATATAAGAGTCACCGGTGACTGTCTGATTCGAGGATTCAATTTTGAACAAAAGAAAAAAAAAATATCTTATAAATTTAATAAAAATAAAATTTAATTTAATATTAAAAAAATTGTAAAATATGAAATAAAATTAATTCTAATATTCATATTTGTATTAAATGTGAAATAAATTTAATTTTTATAATTAAAATTTGTGTTGAGCTGAAAAAAAGCTCGTACCAAACGAGCAAAGTAGATGATTCAAGACGGCTTCAAGCCATTTTAGATGTGTCGAGCCGAATCTATTTACCAAATAGATCCGCCTTACTACTAAATTCTAAACTTGATAGAACTGTTTCAAATTCCTGAAATTTTGTAAAGGCGAATACTTCTATTACATGGTTTCAAATAGAAATTAACTTCACCTTTCCTAAAAATGTAAAAATGTTTTCAATAATCTAATGTGGCGTCGAGATCATAATCCAACTACACTTATTCTAAAGCCAAAGCTGCTTTCATCTAATTCCTACATTTTTGCCATACTAAAGTATCTGATGGGAATGTGGAGCCTAGATCATCTATGACATGAACATTGAGTTGTTTTGGGAAAGCAGAAGAAAGTAACCTTAGCCAAAATTGGAAGAGATTTGCATGCATGCAAGCTAAAGAATCATACAAATGTTTGGGGATCAGAGCCAGTACATTCTCTTGGAAGACCTCGCTATTATGTTACTTTCATTGATGATTCTACTCGCAAGGTATGAGTATATTATTTAATGAATAAATCTGATATTTTTCAGCACTTTTAAGAAATGGAAGGCTAAAGTTAAAAATAAATGCAGTCTGAAGATCAAGTGCCTTAAGTCAGACAATGATGACGAGTATGATAGTAGAGAATTCAAAGATTTTTGTGTAGAGAATGACATTAAGATATTAAGGACAGAACCGAAAAGGCCACAACATAACGAAATTGCTGAGTTCTTGAACAGGACTCTTAATGAACGTGCTAGAGCTATGAGGCTACATGCAGGTTTGCCCAAGTCCTTCTGGGTAGAAATAAGAGTGTACTGGCGCAGGTCCCCAAACATCTGTATAGATCAACTTTAGCTCGTAGCCTCATAGCTCTAACACGGTATGAGTTCATTGTTTAAAGAATAAATTTGATATTTTTCATCACTTTTAAGAAGTGGAAGGCTAAAGTTGAAAATGAATGCGGTCTAAAAATCAAGTACCTCAAGTCAGACAATGACGACGAGTGCCACAGTTGGCCTCCACATTGATTAAAAGAAGACAGTGCCACATTAGAGATGGAGATGAATATTACTAAAGAAGTTGGCCACACAAGTATGAGTACGAGAGGTGTAAGTCGAAGATCAAGTTTATAAGTGGAAGATTGATGCGAATGTGGAGCATATATCTTCTATGGCATGAACATTGAGGATAGGCATGACATAGATTGGAGAAGTGGAGTAATTCAACTTTCACATCTCTTAATGGATCATTCGTTCTTAGGAACACCAGGCAATTTTAAGTCCAAATTTATTACGAGGTTTCCCTATAAATACCTATATATATATTCAACTCTAATTATTATTCTGATTTTTGTGAGTTATTCTAGTGTTTAAGAGGGTAAAATTGTGAGATTTTTGTATTCTCTATAGACACCGTTACAAGGATAGTGATATTTTTCTGGTGCAGCCAATAGTTTTTCCCTGAATTTAAAGTTTTTCATGTAAATTTAGTATGTTCTTCTTGATTGCTTTATATTTTCTTTTCATATTAATTTTTTTTCTCGCACCTCTTATCTCCAATCGGATTTCTGCTGCGATTGCGTGGATTTTTTATTTATTTATAGAAGCGTGGGATTTTTCCTGCCAAGAGAAGTTCTATTCCCAACAGTATCAATGGTGCAGAAATTCTGATGAAAGAAGAAGGATTCCCATTAACTAAAGGTTCCTTGACTTTCCTTTGAATGATAGTATGAAGCCTCTGCTCTTCAAAAGCATGAAACAAAGGGAGGCTAACCACTTTTTTTTTTGGGTACAAAGGGAGACCAACCATCTTGTTGACAGAACAGATTGATGCCAGAACTAAAACTTTTAGTAGAAAATGAATGTAAAAGTGCTATTGAAGAAGATAGGATTCTTATATTAATTAAAGGTTACTTGATTTTCCTTTGGAATTGAAGTCGCTACGAAGCTCCTGCCTTACTCTTCGTAAGCGTGATTTAAAAGGTGAACAACCCATTATCTTACAACTAAACGAACGTATTGATACCAGACCCTAAAAGTTTTGAGATGTGCATAATGATGTCATACATTTCAACAATATAATAGTGCTCTAGAAAAGTTGTAGGAGATGTACAATAAATACAAATTGGGATGCTTTTTACAACCCCATTTTAATTTACCTTATGAGATGTAAGCCTTGACAAGGTCTGTGTAGCTGCAAACATAGCCAGTACGTGGGCAAGTAATGCTGCCATTGTTCTTCCTGGCCATTTCTTCAAGAGCCTGATCACGTAAAATCATAATAAAAATAGAGATTATCATAAAGAAAATTCATTAGATACTTATTCGTAGTGAAGATGACTCATGATTATGTACAGCATAGAGAACAAGAAAAATCATCAAAACAAATAAACACTTTAACTTAGATACTATGTGAAAAGGTTTAAAATATGAGAGAATACATGTACAATACTATATTTAATAAATATTACAAAATTCATTCTCAATTCTAAAAAACTAGAAAACTTATGAAAACTTCAATCACAAATTACACTTTACACATTCTATTTGATAATATACCTTTAACAATAGTTAGAAAATTTAGATCTTAATCTTCAATTTAAATGAGAATCGAAATCTAATCATTCAAAATAACATCTTTCAAAAAAATAACAACGATATCCAATCTTGATTTGAATTTATGATGATCCAAAAACTAGCGAAAATCAAAGCAAGTGATCCTATTTGATGTCGATCCACTTCTCCGCAAGAGCTATGGCATCCTTCGTCAAAGATTGATTAAGGTGTAAATAGAATATTTTGTTCCAACTAAATGTGCTTATGGGGAGTGATCGGAACGTGTAAAATATAATTTATAATTGGACCTCTTCGTAAGTTTTGTAATTTTTAAAAACTGAGTACGAAATCTATAATATTTACTAAATACGATGTTATATACGTAATTCCCACTTAGAATATTTTGAGTTAACATCACATATTCCATCAGAGGATTAATTGTTCAAACATGATTCATAAAGCCAATCCTAAATTGTTGAGCCACGGTTATTAATGATGATAGAAATGACACATTATGATAGAAACGTTTCCAGTACCTTAGTGCTATAAACATAGCCATTAGGTAATACGAGTGGAGGATTTTCTGAATCCATGACTTCTCTAGTTATGTAGCAGACCAACTTAGAGTGGTGTTGCTTTGAGAATGGCAATGGTTCTGCCAATTTGCGGAAATTTTCCTGCGAAAGTGGGTCTTCTTTGGGACAGCTCTCCTCATAGCAGAATCTTTAGTACTGTCAAGGTATGAACAAAACCTAGGCAAATAAAAAGAAAGGGGACACATATGAGTTCATGCCAACGAGATCATTATCCTTGTCGAGTTAAGCTGCAATTAATAATTTAACCAGCAGGTCCTATTAGGCAAGATTCGTGTAACTGTTGCATTAAGGTCAAGTCAGATTCATTTTAGGGAAAACCGGCATGAAAAGTGGGCCAGTTGGCACTCACACTTAAATTCCATGAAGGAAATTCATATATGCAGATTATAAGAAGTTTTAAAGTATTAAAGTACAAGGATACGGAGTCTTCAGAGCTGTCAGGCCTGCTTGTAAAAAGATATTCAACAATGGCTCAGCAGTCAACCCAAATAGTTTATAGAATTCCTGCTTGAATTGGTCGATCAAGAAATCCCATTGTTTTGCCTCAAACAAAACCTGCAATAACAAATCCGAAAAGAATATGAGAGATGATAATCAGGGATATGCAATCAATAATGAAACATTATGAGCATAAAAGTGTTCCCAGCATATACAAATCTTTCTCTTTCAATACCACTTTCTGGTTCGCATTTCGTAATTCTTCATTTTCTTGACATTTCAATAGTTATGTTCTCCATAAAAGATACGGTAACAAGAAAAGAGGAGCCCATAACCTAGCATATTTAATTCTCCTAAACAGAAAGATATGCATTAACTCTCCCAATATATTTTAATGGTATCATATGTAGTACATATTACAACACCATCTCCTTAATTTCAAACTAGTTGGGGTCCACTACATGAATTTCTCTTTTTCCCTCAGCTCTATTTGAAACAAAGGTCTCTTTAAGTAGAAGGGAGTAAAGATCACGTCCCAAGTCATTTTAACCTTCCCCTTCCTCTCCTTAAAATCATGACCTAGCGTCTTTACAATTTGCATATAAGGATTTCTGTAAATTGATTATGAACATGGTCAAACCACCTAAATTATCTCCAAGGCTATTAATTTTGCTTGAAGATCGAAGATCACTTGAAAGTTGAATCAAATTTTAGATCGAATCGAATTTGACTCGATCCAAATGGGTCGACTAATGAACCTTTTTTTGGCTCAAGACTTTTATTAATGAGCTAACATAGAATTGGATGAGACGGCCCAAAATCGGATCAATTAAAAAATAAATTATATTATTTATATATATTTAAATATGTAATTGGATTTAATATAATAGTTTTTTGAAATAGTCTAATAAAAGACTTCATTAGAATTTCCTCCACAACTTCTATTCAAGCCATGTTTATTGTAGGTTAATTTTTTTTTTTAAACAATAGATCAAAATGAATGATCATAGTTTAAGCTAAATGAATGAACAAATACATATGTACATAATAGTTTGCTAAAAGATAAAAAATTAATCGAAAGCTGGATCTACTTTGGCTCAAATTGAGCTTGAATCAATAATAATTAATTAATAAATGTGCCAGACCTAGCTTGGATCAAACTCTTCTTGTTTATTCTTTAAATCGAATTGAGATTGAACCACAAACTTTCAATTCAATCTTGAACCAAGATCAGATCATCTAGAGATCGGATTGTTAACAGCCCTAATCGTCCCTCCCTCATTTATTCCCTATAGGTGCCACGCCCTCCCAGACGTTGAGACAAGCATTTGTGACCACTCACTTATCTAAGCATCGTTATGAACCATCAATATCTAATCATCAGTACTAGATTTATAGGTTCATTTGTCTTCAAAAGGTTTCCAATAACAATAAAACATATATTTCAAGTTTAGTTTGATAAAATGAGGTCCACCTATCCAAGAAACCAACTTACTGCATGCATTTCAAAAAACAACATTGTCTAACAAACATCTTAAATAATTATAAGGTTACTAGTATATTCATTTCATTTTTGGTTACCAACTCACCTAAAAGCTTAAGCTTGTATATTATAGCTGAAACATAATTTTATATTCTTACATGCCCCTTTAACATAAGCTAGTTTAACATAAGCTATTTTTCTTTGCAGCATGGGACCAATTCAGCGTAGATTTTTTTTTCAACCTTATGCAAGTGATAATTAGGAATAATAAGAGTTCAAATTTGAAACCTCTAGCTCTGATACTATGTTAAACCTCTGACTATGAACTAACTTAAAACCTTAAGCTGGCATAGGAATGATTTTAGGTTAAACTGCAAATAGGTCCCTAAGATTTTAAGATTTTTGCATGTTAGTCCACAAATTTTGAATCGTAGTATTTACGTCCCCGAGATCTTAGAGTTCTTGCATACTGGTTCATAGATTTTGGATCGTAGTAGTTAAGTCCTTAAGGTTGACATATTAACATTTTGCATGTTTGGTGCAGATTGAATATAGTATTGTAAGTGACAACAAGACTGTACGACAATAAGTCATCAACCTCAAAGACCTAAGTACTATGAATCAAAATTTGTGGACCAGCATGCAAAAACCCTAAGACCTCAAGAATCTAAATGCTATGATGCAAAATTTGTGAATTAGCATATAAAACCATAAAACCTTGGAGACCACTATACAATTTACCCATGATTTTATATATTACAATATTAAGTTGTTCATCACAATAACTTTTTATACCTTTGCTTGATGAAAAATTGAAAATATATACATGGTTTTTCACACTGTGCATGCTATTGCTTTTGAAAAATGCCTCATCGTGCATGTAAATACTAATTACATGCTCAAATATGATATTATGTCTCTTCAATTAATCTTTCATTTCTTTCCCAATACTAGTGGGAAGTTGAAACACCATATCCCAGTTGTTGGTATAACATTCTATACTAAAGGCCATGAAAATATGGAATGAATTATAACCCAAACAATTCGTCAATGTACAGCCATCTCTTACGTTGACACAATCCAAAATCAATCTAAGGCATAGCTCATGCAAAAGACCATCAACATTATAACATCTAGGAAGAATCAGTGTACAATGTGCATCACATGGGAAATTTCTAAATTCAAGTTTATTATCTTAGTCACAAAGGGGGTAACCTAACTTCTGCGCTAAGGCTAACCCTCATGCAACATCTTCATTAGTTTAAAGAAGTACAACATTCTTATGTAGGGTAGAAAACAAAATAATGGGGAAGAGAAAACAACAAAAACAATACCTACAATATTACTAACAAAGCCTTTATCCCACTAGGTGGTTGATTACTTGAATCCAAATAATAAGGTTAAATAATTAGCATTTCACTAGCATTAATAGTGTTTTTTTAAAATTGCATTAATAGTGTTAAAGAAGATGGATTTATAGACAAAATATTGTAACACATTGATTAATAAATTTAACAAGTAGAAAATAGATGTTTATAAACTATAATAGTGGGTGAATGGCCAATGCATTACTAGAAAAGTTTAACAACCAAACAAAGAAGCTAGTACTTACACTATAAGTTGCACATTCGGTATTACTTCGAAAAGCCAAAGTAGCCATCGCACGTTGCAGTTCTTTCATATGGGTAGAGGCCCATGGAGCAAGAAACTTTCGAGCATATTCAATAGCCTTCAAGCTTTGGTCAAGTCTTACAAGTTCAATGAACTCTTGATGTCGCAATAAGAATTCAAACTTGCTCTACAATGCAGAATGTGTGGAGTTTACACATTAAAACCATACAGACATCTTGTGGTTGTGTAAAATAAAAGTGAAAATCAACTAGAATACCAGCTACCCCATATTAGCATAGAAAAACATAAAATAAGATGAAAGAAGAAAGAACAGAAAAAAAGAATCCAAAACTTGTATGGAAGTAGAGACAATATAGAAGATGATTAACTCTTTCATAAAGCATCTTCTTCAATGTTATTCCTTGTACTATATTGCATGCTACTTTTACTGCAAAAGAATACCTAACGGTGATCCTAACGTTCCCTTTTTTCCCCTCAAGTCCACGTGCCATCTAAAAATATGTATCAAAATGTCAAGAAATACAATAGAGAACATATAACACCAAATATATCGTCAAATGCATACATACACTTGGCTTACAAAAGTGATTCCATAACAATTTACACATACAACTTCACATGGGTAAGAATGAGAAGCTAACAGCACAAAATTTACCCACATTATGAAGCTCAGTTTCAAACACATACTACCAGAGAGAAGGTTCACTTATATTCTTTGCTCTAGAAAAACTAATAGTCTAATATGCAGATGAACCTTCTTCTCGAATATTTTAGTTAATGCAAAAGTATCTCCTTTCAACTCCATCAAAGGCTCATATAAGTGTCTCCTATTTCCTAATTCTCAACCATTTAAAGCTCAAGTGATGATTTAAGGAAAACACCGTTAAGTTCTACATTGCCAAAGGATGCAGCCGTGGTTATCAACCAAGGCTGATATGAAATAGTAAGGACCATTTAAGTTTATGGATAAGTAAAAGCCATTCAATCCCCTCCCTTAGGAGTCGCTAGTAGTACTGCCATCAGGTAAAATGTAGTCTCAATGAAAGAACTAGTTCTTAGTTCATCAAAAGAAAGATCATGTTTTACTACACTAGACAATATACACTACTTTTACCAAGTTGTTTTTTATCGCATATAGCATTTTAATAGAGAAGTCAAACAACCATGGTCGTCAATCATTCAACATTCATGAAAGCACTAATAAACAGTAAGGCAGTCACATTATTGTAAGAAGAAATGCATATAGAGACAAACAAAAAGGTTCCAAACCATTGCCCAACAAAATATCTCAAGAAACTCTTTGCTGACAATTACTTAATCAGTTTTCATTCCACTTAACTCTTAGACAAAAATATAGTTTTCCAACGGAGACTTATAACAACTAAACCAAAATTCATTGAACTTTCGTTTACTCCAATATCATGAAAAATGTAGAATGCTCTTTGAAGTATAGATGTAATGTTATTTGGACTTTCCGTAAAATGCAGCATACTGGTATATCAAAATGCAGGAAGCTGAAGAAGCACAAAAGGCATACATGGATGTTCCAAAGTGTAAACAATTGCATCCACAATATTAAAAAGCATACATGGATGTTAATGTTCAACCATGAATTTAGGAGTGGGAAAGAACAAATTCACAAGTTCAAAAACTTGTTCATGTTCAATAACCCAAACCAGAAGAAGCACAAAAAGCATACACGGATGTTCCAAAGTGTAAACAATTGCATCCACAATATAAAAACCCAAAGTTTTACGTGAGATTAATCAGCAAATTCTCATAATATATTGATCTCTTAGATAGCAAGAAATGAGCCATCCAGCAGAAAAGGAAGCAAAGCCATAATAACTCAAAAGAATGCCCATTACACAGGATTTGTAGTATTATCAACACATACTGGAGATCTCATTTAATCAATTCTTAACTCCATAAATTTCATGGTATAGAGAAAAGCATTTACCATTTTAATTATCTATAAACTCATTTTCTAGCTTATCCATTATCCTACCATTTTTACTTCTTATTTTGTCTTTAGCAGAAATGAGGATACTAAGATGGATGTGTGGATATGCACGAAAGGATAGAATGAGAAATGAGTATATCCGCGAGAAGATTGATGTTGCACCAATTGAGAATAAATTTAGAGAAAGTTGGCTTAAATGGTTTGGACATATAAATCGTAGGCCGATTGAAACTTCAGTTAGAAAAATTGAGTTATTGAATTTTGCCCAAATACAAAAAGGAAGAGGGAGACTAAAGAAGACATGATAAGAAACTATAAGGAGGGATCTTGCTCAATTAGACCTAGATAAGAATTTGGTAATTGATAGAACATAATGGAAACAAAGGATTCATGTAGCCGACCCCACTTATTAGAATAACAATAACAATAACAACCAAGCCTTAATCCCACTAGGTGGGGTCGGCTACATGAATTCTTTGTTTCTATTGCGCTCTATCAATTAACAAGTTCTTATCTAAATTAACAAATTCTTATCTAGGTCTAAGTGAGCAAGGTCTCTCCTTATAGTTTCTTACCATGTCTTCTTTGGTCTCCCTCTTCCTCTTTGTACATGGGCAAGATCCCAATAACTCAATTTTTCTAACTGGAGCTTCAATCGGCCTACGATTTATATTGTTGTATTCTGTCCTTCCAAAATTTACATAGATCAAACATGTATCTTCCATGTCCAGTCACATTTACTTTTGGATCAGGCAATTGTGCAATAGAAAGGGATTTGCCATTGTGATAGTTGGTTTTTATGACTACCTTCTTTTCTATCAACGTGAAAGTAGCTTTGCACGATCACTTTCCGATAGGAAGGCAAGAAAATTTTCTAAAGTACCACGCATACTCTCATAATGATTAAAATCAGTACCTTAGATTTCTTCAATCTAGATTTGTTCTCTGAACACCAAGCTAAAGCAGGTCCTACTTCCTTATTTTGAAGAGATACGATCACCTTTTTTGCCTCAAGGAAAAGATCAATGTCAACAAGATCCTGCAGTAAACTGGTCAAATGAACTAATGTTGAATTTGTCAAGGTATGACTTAAGAAAACTCTTGTGTAACTGTAGCTGTATATAAAATCAAATGAGTTGCAGCATATGCTAGACATGCTTTAGATAATAGTTAAGAAACCAACTTTGTCAAGATTGCTCATTTAAAGAAATAGAATACCAGAAAAAGCCGCTAACACACTTTAAGGCAAAAAGCAGGTAATAAAACAGGAAATTAGTCCATACTTGTATATTGCTAAATTCCGCAAGCATTTTAGCGGAATCATAGTACGACATGCGCAACATGTAGTCTACTAGGATGCGCTTCAACCTAGTATTATTCCACACAACCAAGTTATCAGCATCCAGCTCTTCTTCCAAGTGCTCTAGCCTTGCACGGCATCTATTTACCTGCAATTCCTCACAGGCACTCCCATCTTCAAGCTGAACGCACAAATAAGTACTAATTAGGGTTCAGTGAACTGCTAGAAAACGAAGGTAAAGACTAAACCAACCTTGCGTTTGAGGCCCTGGAGCCTGGAGACCAGGGAAGAGAGGTGGTTCACTGCCTCCTCCCGCGAGATATCTTCGCGTTCGGCTGCATCAGCGACCCCGGAGAGAACTGCGGCAACTTCCTTCTCGGCGCAGCGGTGGTTGGCCCTTATCGTCTTCTTGAAGTGCTCGAGAGGCACGCGTAGGAACTGGTGGTCAAGCTTGATGGATTCCACCGCCTGGCCAAGGCTTGTGGGCGCCGGCACTGCTGCAGCCGGCATGCCGGCGGCGGCGTCGACGTCGACGTCGACAGCATCGCCGGCGGTTCCTGGCTCTGAGCTCATATCCATTACACCAGGGATAAACAGGGCAGCCGATCTAGCGATTTACCGAATTGATTCGCGATATGTAAAATTGGGATGGCGCGGCGTATTAACTTGCTTAGGTGTCGAATCAAAAAAAAAAAAAAAAAAACAAAGCTTAGCGTGAGAATATCATAATTAGGGTTGTTAATGATGATCCAATCTCTTGGGTAACAGAACTCTCTCAGAATATTCAACATATATTATAATATTAATATTCAATTACTTACCTTTACTCTTAAACTTAAAATTTTGAGTTAATATGTGATGCCCGCGGTTGAAGAGGGCAGGGAGTGATCGTCAAGTGATGACCTAAAAAAAAGAATCACTGAGGTAAAGTGCGGCTCTCTGGCAGGCTTCTAGGCCGAATAATGAGTGGTGAGAGGAGCACAGGGATGAATCGTCCCACATCGGAAAAAGAAGGAGATTCTGAGCTGTACAAGTAAATAGCGTCATCTCAAATAGTAGAGATGCTCTCTTGAAAAGCGCTCAAATTACGCAATTTTTTTAAAGCCAAAACAGACAATTGAGATCACTACTTAGACTGAGAAACCCAAAAGAAATTGCTATAATAGATGTCAATTAATTATATAATAGGCCCTATTTAACAAATAATATTAAAATCGATAATTAGACTAGATTTTAAGAAGATCAAGTGGTTTGCATTTTATTTTGCTTTCACTGAATCTTACTTCCTTTCTTATAATTGAAAGATTACAAGAGTAGATGACTCATGCTGTAGTTTTCATTACTAATTGAGTAGACATTTGAGATGCATGCATTTAAATATTTAATACTATATAGCTATGTTTATTTTCAAGTTAAAAATTAACCTAATTTAATTTTAACTTGGTATATCACATCACATATAAAATTTAATATTAAAAATTAACTTTATTTTACATCCTACACTCATTACTAAAATAATAATTAATTTTATATTACATCTCTCATATATTTCAACATAATAATTAAATTTATTTCACATCATTCACAATTTTCAATAAAAAAATATTTTAATCTAAATTTAATTTTAATTTAATTAAATTTAACCTGACCTGGGCTCCCATAAGCTTAAACTCCACTAACACCACCCAATTTCAATTCAATATTGAATCGAAACTTTTTAATTTTACCTCAAATCTATCTAAGATTTAAACGAGTAAAATTAAATCTGATGTCGAAACAAGGTAGGTTTAGCTCATTGGCTTATTTATTCAAACTCGATCTTAACTAAAATCAATAATTTATAATTAATCTCCGATATTTTAGGCAAAACCTTGACTATACATGCGGTTGTTCAATTGTTTTAAATTCAATTATCAAAAAAAAATATTTGAAATTCAATCCATCCATCTCAATTTGATATCTAGAAATGAAAACAAAAAAGAAAATTAATCTGTAAGTTTGAATATATGACGAGTTTCAATTTGTCCGATCTCAGGCATACTTAATCTAATCCCATGCAAGCTCGAGAATTTGATCAATCAAAATCCCGAGTCATAAAAATAAATTTTAGTCTACTCTTTTTTTTTTTTTGTTCATTTCTCAGCCTAATCTATTTATTAAAATATTATCCATCTTATATTAGTATCTCATTTTCAATATATTGTGATTCGCTACAAACTTAAGACAGTTTTTTATAATTTTATCTTGGATAAATTTTATTAGGAGGTTAGATTTCATAAAGGTTCACATTTCGTAAATTCTTTAATTCAGATTCATGTGATTAGATTTTATTAATTTCATAATAAGTTCTTATACAAATTTTTTTGATAATTTTCTTAAAATAATTCAAATTATCTCATCCCCTCTATCCTTCTCCTCTTTATTTAATTATTTAAAAGAAAAAATTATTTAATTTGATAATACATAAAAATAATTTTATAAAATATAATAAAATTATCATTACAAATAGATATTTATATATATCAAGATATTAAAATAATATAATATAATATTATAATAATATCGAATGAAATACTCATGAATTGATTGGAGATTTGTATTTTGAAAATTAGATTGAATACTCGATTAAATCAGTTCGGCGTCGAGCCATTTGGTCGCTGGCCCTGTTTGGCGCAAGGACCAAAATAGTACTAATTTAAAAAAACAACAACAATAATAATAAATAAATATTTTAAATCATTTTATACAAATTCAAATATAAATAATATTATTTTACTTTATATACTCAATAATTTAAAATAAAAATATCAATTTTATTTCACATTCTAGACCAAAATATTCAAATCGAGTATTTTTGATCTAAGATGTGAAATAAAGTTTATATTTTTATTAAAAATTATTGAGTATGTGAAATAAAATATTATTTTTTATATTAAAATTTATGTAAAATAATTAAAATAATTTATTTATTATTATTATTGTTATTTTTTAAATTAATACTATTTTAGTCCCGTTTTGATCCTCGCGCCAAACAGGTAATGCTGAGTCAGGGTACTAATATGATTGGAGAGCGTTCATGGAATGATTATAGTTATATTTTTTTTTATCATTTTATTGATATAAATCTACATATAATCTATGTAGTGTAAAGATATATTATGAATTTTATTTTTAAATTAAATTATTTCATCTTCACAATCAGATACTGGTTCGATGAATTCTTTAATTTTTAATCGTTTTTGGTTTATATGTTCTAAAAAACGGTTGGATTTTCAAAACCGAGATTGTGCTCAAAGCCTTCAAATCTTGTTGAGGAGATGAACGTCAACCAAAGAGGAAATGCTCAAAAATCGAATCCGCCGAATCCACCGTTCACTTCTTTCCTCTCTCCAGCAGCCTCTTGGTCCACTCCGATCGCCGCCGTCGCCGGCGACTACTCCACTCCGCCGCTTGTCCTTGGGTCCCTCCCGCCTCCCACCGCCGGAGTGGATAGAACCGTACATCGACGTCTCCGACCTAGCCCACCCTCCTCGTGACCCCCAGCCCTCCCCCTGGTTCCTTCGAATCCTCTCCCTTCTTCTCTCCTCTTCCAACCCGGACTCCGACCTCCGATCCTTCTGCCGCTCCTTCCTTGTCCGCCTCTCCCCCCGCTTCGTCGCTGCAGCGATCCGCCACCCGTCCCTCCAACGGCATCCTGCTGCGGCAGTTGCCCTGTTCCGCTTCGCCACTCGCCAGCCCTCCTTCTTACACTCCCTCGAATCCTATCTCTCCATCCTTCACCTCCTTTCATTAAATCCGTCCTCATCCACCACCGTCGCTCGCCAGCTCGTCTCCGAACTCATCGGCAAAACCGACCTCATCCTCACCCCCTCCGCCGCAGCCTCGCTTCTTCGCAGCCTCGCTGCCCTTGGGCTAATCGAGGAGCTCCTTTGGACATGGCGGAGAATGAAGGAATGCGGGATCGAGCAGTCGTTGTTGAGCTACAACTGTTTGATCGACGGCCTTGTAAACGCCTCTTACGTCGACTCTGCTGAAAAGGTTTTCGAGGTCATGGCGAGCGGCGCAGCCGGTGCTGGCATCCGTCCCGATGTCTTCTCCTATAACACACTCATGAAAGGCTACTTGAAGGCAGGAAGAGCAGATAAGGCGGCGGCGAGGTTCAGGGACATGCCGGCGAACGGCGTGACACCGGATAAGATAACCTACCTGACCTTAATCCAATCCCATTACTCGGAAAGCTCGTTTTGTGATTGCTTAGCTCTCTACCACGAGATGGAGGAGAAGGGAGTGGATATTCCTCCCCATGCCTACAGCTTGGTGATCTCCGGGCTCTGCAAGGAATGCAGAGCTTTTGATGCACTGAAGGTGTTTGATAGAATGTCTGAAAGAGGTTGCCAGGCGAATGTCGCCATTTACACTGCACTGATCGATGCGTTTGGAAAAATTGGGGACGAAGAGAAGGTAATGGGGCTGCTGGAGGAGATGAAGATCAATGGGCACAAGCCCGATGAGGTCACCTATGGGGCTCTCATTAGCTGCTTGGCGAAAGCGGGAAAGATGGAGAAAGCCATGGAATGGTTCGAGTTCTGCAAATCAAACTGCATTCCGGTGAACGCCTTCTTCTACTCCAGCCTTATCGACGGGTTCGGGAAGGCCGAGATGGTGGAAGAGGCCGAGAAGCTTTTCAGGGAGATGGAGACGAATGGGTTCATGCCCGATTCTTACTGCTACAACGCGCTGATCGATTCGTTCGCGAAGGCTGGGAGAATAGTAGATGCATTTACGTTGTTTGAGAAGATGACGGAGGAGGGATGCGATCAAACAGTCTACACTTACACGATTATGATTGATGGGCTGTTCAGGAAACGGAAGAACGAAGTAGCTTTGAAGCTTTGGAATCAAATGATTGATAAAGGCATTACTCCTACTCCAGCTTCCTTCCGAGTTCTCTCCAATGGCCTTTGCCTTTCTGGAAAGTTCAACAGGGCCATGAAGATTCTTGATGATCTTGCTCCCATGGGAGTTATTCCTGAAACTGCCCATGAAGACATGATCAAAGTTCTTTGTAAGGCTAGGCGAATTAAGCATGCTTGCAAGCTGGCAGATCAGATTGTTGACAGGGGAAGAGAGATTCCTGGAAGGGTTAGAACGATGATGATTAACGCATTAAGGAAGGCTGGAAATGGTGAATTGGCGATCAAGCTTGTTCATAGCAAGATTGGCATTGGTTATGATAGGTTTGGGAGCATCAGAAGGCGAGTAAAGTTCCAAACTTTGTTGGAAATTTAACGAGATCAAACTTCACCATGGCTGGATTCAACTTTGATCAAGGACTTTTTGGTAAGCTTGAATCCAATCCTTTGTGAATTCTGGAACTTGAAACTGCTATAGAGATTATCAGGTTATTGGCATAAAGCAGGATTGTCAGGTTATATTGGCATAATGCTGGTTGTTTTAAGATTTTTGTGAAGAAAATATTACATGCGTTCCATAAAATGTCGTTGGACTACAAATTTTGTTGGGAGCAGATATGGAGAATAACACTTTGTATATTCAACAGGGTGTGTTTGTTTATAAGATTAAATTTAAGAAGGTGAAAATTAAATTTAGATAGAGATATTTTTTTATTGAAAGTTGTGAATGATGTAAAATAAAGTTAGTTATTATGTTGGATATATGAGGGATGTGATATAAAGTTAGTTATTATGTTGGAATATGTGAGGGATATGATATAAGTTAGTTATTATTTTAGTAATATGTGTAGGATGTGAAATAAATTTAATTTTTAATATTAAATTTTATGTGTGATGTGATATGCCTGGTTAAAATTAAACCAGGTTAATTTTAAACTCCTAGACAAACGGGGTTAAATTGTGGTAATATACAAATGATGTCATTGACTCTCAACCAGCTTAAACTTTTGGGATGATGGTGCCCAATAGCATATGTATAACTTGAGCCTTTATTATTTTTCCTCTGTCAGGTGGTATCAGTGTCTAACAATAAATAATGTGAAACATAAACACAAGAACACAAAGATTTAAGTAGAAAACTCCAATGTTAGGGAAAAACTATTAGCAGATGAGGACATTACTATATCAAATAAAAATGTATACAAGAAAGAGTGGTGGCTTATTTAGAATGAATCCATCCTAGCAAAATAGAATAATATATATGGAATAATAAACCCCTAGACGCGAGATTGGGTCAAAATAGAACAGCTCTACCGCCTGATCTCAAATTCTAATTTACACATTACTTTTTTTCTTAAAATTGTTACACTGCGAGCTCTTCGGGCCAAACCATGTAGGACTCTGGCCACCAAACTCTAACATATGATTTTATTGGGATCAAAAGATTCATGATAGTCTTCTACCATGGTTGAGAAGTTCCAAGAGTAGGTGACTCCACCAATGAACGCAACACCAAGTGGTTGAGTGGCTGCATGCAGTATGCACTCGTGTTAAAATGACTTAATGGATAGAGAATAGCTAACGTGAATGAATTCTTGTAATTGGGAGAGATTGCTAGGAGTACATATGGAGAATTATTCCTTATTGGATATTCAACAAGTTGTGATGTTATACAAGCAATAACCTTCACCCACTAGCTTATGCTTTTGGGTTGATGGTTATTTGTTCACTTGTATATTACGCTTAACTTGATCTTAAATATTTTTTTTTTTAACATATTGATTCTCCTACTCAATTATTATTATTTTTCACATGGCACAAATTACAATTTGCGTCATTCGATCGGCAGTTGAATTATTTCAACTACTTTCAGTTGATGAAAGACATTAATCAAACATATGCATTAACTCAAGTATCAAAAATAGTTTGAATGATACACTTTGCAAATTAAGTGAAATACCATACGTAAAATATACCTTAAGGCCCTGTTTGACGCGAGAACTAAAGTCAAAATAAAAATAGTACTAGTTTAAAAATAATAATAATAATAATAAATAAATAAATTTTTATTATATTTTACATAAATTTTATATTTTATTGTTTTATTTCACATACTCAATTATTTTTAATAAATTTTTCAACTTTATTTGACATCTTATGAAATAAAATTAATAGTTTTATTAAAAATAATTAAGTATATAAAATAAAATAATATTTTTTATATTAAAATTTATGCAGAATATAATAAAAATTTATTTATTATTATTGTTTTTAAAACTAGTACTATCTTGATCTTGATTTTGGTCTCCACGCCAAACAGAGCCAAGATACCGACATATTTTAGCTAGGAGGGTCTTTTGTGTGTTAACAGCTGGATTCTAGAGGATTAGTGTGTAATTTTTCAAAAAATGTTATGATATGTGCAATATCGCACACATCTTTTCACAGGGATGAAATCAAACAATCTTACACTTTTACCATAATGATCAATGTGTTGCTCGAGAATTGGGAGAACGAAGAAGCTTTCAAGCTTCGAGACTGAATGCGCAATATCGCTGGATGAGCTTGTTTCCATGGGAGTGTTTCCTTGAATCTTTATGCGGATGTGATCAAGGCGGGAAGAAAGATGAAATTTTTTTAGATTCAGTGTTCAAACTACTCAGCGTCTAACCGCTGGCTGCCACATATGCATGAATCCACCCAAAGTGTACTACTAATTATTTTAGGATGTACAGTATACAACTAATTAGTAATCTTTCAAAAAAAAAAATTATCAAAAATTAGTAATTGAGTATGAATATAGCAAGCTTGCAGTAGAGCCATGTGCCACCTCCTTATTCCTTTGCTAAAAAGAAGGGCATCTCCTTCATGCATAGAAGCGATAGATTAATTAAAAATTAATTGAGTTGATTTAAAGTAAAATTCTTGAACTTCACATGCAACATATCAATGAGCATAACTACAAGAAATGGATCTTTGCCCACAAAAAAATCCTTGCAAAATCTTCAAAAAAATATATGATTGTCACAATTTTTATTTGCCACGAATTGACGAACTTATTATGAAACTTGTTAGCATTATGTGCTGAAGTAACCGGCACATGATCTCGGCTCAAAGATTGAATGCAATGTGAGTTTCTAAAAATTAATATGGTAGTAGATGCAAAATAATAAAATTCAAGATTTTGTCATAACTTAGGTCCTGTTTGGTGTGAGGATCAAAATAGTACTAATTTAAAAAATAACAATAATAATAATAATAATAAATAATTTTTTTAATTATTCTACTTACAGAGACCTGCTCTGATACCACTTGTTGGCCCAGAGACTTCCCAAGAGGGGGGGTGAATTGGGATTAAAAAATAATTTAAAATGATTTCTTTTAGTTAAGAAAAAGAAGGAATAAGAAGAGGTATACTTAAGTTTGTCAAATTGTCCAAGTACACTAAGTTCAGAGATCACCTGAATAAGAAAAGGCTGTGCAGAGAATTTTACCCGAACAGACCGGTCGATTTTGAGAATTGACCAAAGTTCACAGAGCAGTGCAGAAAATTTTTCCCGAACAATCCGGTCGATTTTGGGAATCGACCAAGGTTCACAGAGTAGTGCAGAAAATTTTTCCCGAACAATCCGGTCGATTTTGGGAATCGACCAAGGTTCACAGAGCAATGCAGAAATGAATTAACAGAGACCAGAAATAATAATTTTAGAGTTTATTATTTATATATCTATTATTAATAAAAATATTTTAGGTTTTGTATACCTTTAAAATACTTAGATTTAAATATGATATATCACTTTTGGTCCAAAGAAATTAGGAGCAAAAGAAAGTAACACAACAGATTTATAGTGGTTCGGCTTACCGCCTAGTCCACTCCCCACGCTCCTCAAATGGAAATTTCCACTAAATCACCCCGGC
>JAEMOT010004292.1:23861-126349 GCA_019297695.1 Apostasia ramifera
ATTATTATTATTTAAATTAGTACTATTTTGGTCCTATTTTAGTCCTGTTTTGATTCTCGCGCCAAACAAGGCAGGATAAACTTTTCTTATTTTTTATTACTTATGTGGATCCAGACCAAAAAAAAAATATAACAAAAAATTAAAAAATCCTAGAAACAGAGAGACATTATTTTTTATTTTAAAAAATTAAAGTAGAGGAGGATGACAGCTGTATTCAAACTGAGATTTTAAAATTAGGTTTCAATAACGAGATAAAAGTATCGATTTTGATGATTTCGGTAGCTTCAGTATTGCCGGTTTTGATTTTTCATAAATTATTTAAATTTTATAAATTTAAATAAATTCATTAATAATAATTATTGAATATTATTTGTTGTGAAAAATGAGCTTCGACTATTTCGATCGAGTTTCGACAGTTTTGGCCAAAACTCAGTCGAAATTGCCAAAACTGAGACTCGGTAGTTTTTTTGGATCAATTTTGACGAAAATCACTTCGATGATTTTGGCCGAATTTTAAAACTTTAATTCAAACAGTGCATTTTGAGATCGCCCATCTAATAGATGCATATCCCTCTTTCTTAAAAGAAACAAGATATTTAAAAATTATTCGAACATTATTCCGTCACGTCTCAAAGGTTAGTCGAATCGTGATCATAATCCTTGAAACGGGGCGCTTCTCAGTAAACAAGTTTCCAAGCTGAACTTCCAAACATTAATGATCTCTCTCGGTTGTTGTTATCGGAGTTTCCGAAGTCAATTGTCGATTTACTTGATTCTGATTAGCTCAACAAGAACCCAATTGATCAGTTCTATGGATATCTGAACACAACTCGAATACTGAATGAGTTAGACAAAAAAATTTCTTTTCAATTCGAGAGATTTATAGAACAAAATCGTTTATGTAGTTTGAATCAAAACAACTAAATTTTTATATATACATAAAAGGTTTATATAAAATATATATTAAAAAATTTAAAATATATTATACTTTTTGGTAAATTTTTATTAGATTTTTTTTGCTGGTGGCTCCTTAGATAATACAGAAGACATTGAAAGAATAGAAATAATTTTATCTCGAATGCAAATATGTAATATAAGCTTTATTGAAGATTTTTCCCAAAAATATATGGAATATGTTTGGAAACTTCCTGTGTCCTAATATAATCATTAGGCACAGATATATTTTAATAAGCTCCCTACTCCTTGGGATGAAAAATGTAAACGAGAATATACCACTTTTATTAATAAAACTTTAAATGAAGATATCACCTATTTAAAATTTGATACTTTAGCACTACGAGTAAAATGTGTCATGAATTTATTCATAGAATATTGTCAAAAACAAAAATTAAGAAAATCCTTTTCTAAAGATAAATTTAAAGCTAAACATAAACAATGTTGTATTAATGTCCTCCCTACATATAAATTTAGAATCTTTCCAACGCACAGCAAGCGTGGTAGACCTAAACATAAACGCCACTTCTATAAACAACGTAAATTCAAAAAACATCATTCTCACTGTAAACCTTTTAAACGTTTCCACTTACGCTATAAATCTCAGAAGCTTAAAAAGCATAATAATTATTTTCGACGCAAACCAACCTCTTATAAAAAAAATATGTAAATGTTTTAAGTTCGGAGAAGTTGGTCATTATGCTAATAATTGCAAGAAAAATATTAAAGTAATTGAAGAAACACATTTTCAAATGATAATGGAATATTATGATATTATTCCGAGACATGAATTAGAAACGTTATCAGAAATAGAGTATGAAATTTCATCTATTGAAGATATTGATAACTTAAATCTAAATAGTGAATCTGATATAGATCAATCTGAGACAAACTCAGAGTCTACTAGTTCTGATGATAATATAAACTTTCTGTTAATATTACATGAAGAAACAGATCATGAAGAAGAGAATATCGAAAAAATAGTAAACACATCAGTAGACAATTATAACGAATAATTTATTTTTGATAATAATCAATATCAAAAAATAATTAAATTAAAAAATAATACAAAGGGTAAAGATATATATAAAGACAAATTTCGTTTACAATTAACAAAAAAATAGTACATTTCATCGAATATTTTGAAGGTAATACTGATAGTTCAGAAGAACCTACAGCTATAACAAAATTACAAATAATAACTAAAAATAAGATTAACGAAATATTAAATAAAATAAAAAATGCAGAACGAATTAAATATCTTCATTTAGGATGTATTCAAATAACTATAAAAGCTAATTTTAGAGCTAGTTTAGACTCATCTATAACTATAGTTTCAGATAATAGATTAATCACAACAGAACAATCACTCATGAGAATTATACAATTAAATTTATTATATCAAGTATTTAATTTCAAAATATTTCTGAATTTTTCTATAAGCCTCAAAGATGAAAATTTAGATCAAAGTTTAATGATATTTTATAAATTAAAAAATATACCCATGTTAAAAGGCAGTAAGCCTTTAACATTTACATGGAGATTATTGGGATATTTTTCAGAAACTAATAATGTAGAAATAAAATTAATACCTTCTGATATAAGATTAAATGATCTACATAATCAATATTCAGAAGTAATTTATCCAAAATAATTAACAAATAAAGATATCCAATTAGCTTCAGAATGGACTATAAACATAGAAGAAATTAAAAAGCATCAATTAATAGAAAAACCACCCACTAAATAATTATATATAAAAGAAAGTAGATTATCTATTGGCTATAACAGAGAATTAGACAGACAATTAGAAAATATGAATATATCTAAAGGATTACAAATTAAAGATTTAAACCAAGATGAATATGAAAGTAGTCCTAGTACTTCGTTAGCAACGAATAAATTAGATCTAAGTATCATACTTAATTGGTTTCAAAGAAAAGACCATTACTGTAAAAGCTTTAATAGATACAGGTGCTTCTTTATCCCATATCAAATCTAAATTAATAGAAAATAATATATCTATAGCCGAAAAGAAAAGATAGTATACTTTCGATAAAACAATTCAAGAACTTAAATATAAAGCAAATATAGATAGTTTAATGATTATTGACATATTCAATGATCTCTATAATTTAGAATATGATATAATCTATAGTGATGATAGAAATACTTTCGATATGTTAATTGGACAAGACATCTTAAAAAAGCATTATCGTTTAAATATAAATCTTGAAACTATACAGCTTAAAATTCAAGGAAAAATAATAAATATTAAAAGAGTGAAAGAATGCAAGCTACATAGTATAAATATTTTATCCAATCATAACAATAAAATATTCTTTACTAAAATGGAGCATAATGCAAAATATCTAATAAAAATAGCAATAGGATATGAATTTTATTCATTTGAAGATATGCTAATACAACTAAATACAATTGTAAAACTTAGAACTGGTATAAGTGCTACAATTGCTAATGGATATTATGGATTAATTTAAAGAAAAAATGGATGAATTTTTAATAATAACAAGACTATTACTGAAGGAATAATTAGATCAGATTATACCGGAGAAATTAAAGCTGTGATAAGAAATAATGAACAAAATACTATGATAAGAATTAGAAAAAATTATAAATTATTTGATTTAATAATATTTCCTATCACAAAACTAGAACTTGAATATGAATCTACATGATATGAATAAATACTTGAATAAAATATGTATTAAAATAGATTTTTCTGGATATAAATTATTTCATATTTATACAATTATAGACACAGGAGTAGGGGTGGCAATTTGTACCCGTACCCGATAAACCCGCCCCGACCCGCCCCTAATGGGACGGGTATGGGTACTCAAATTTTACCCGGAACACCCGCCCCGCCCCGTACCCGATTTAATAAATTTAAAAATTTTAAAAATTTTAAATTTTAATACCTAAATAAAAATAGTACTTTGGAAAGAGAATGCATGTACTCTTTACTGTAAAGTTTTTCTTACTTGTGATAGTTGACATTTCCAGTTGGCTCTTAAATCAATTGATACATGTTGCCTGCAAGGGTCTTATAACTACCTCATATTTGATTTTCTCTTTAATTGTCACATGCTTGTTTTATATAGAAATTCATGCTAAAAAAGTTGGCAATTTGAAGAATTTATATGAAAGTTATTTATTATTCTTGATCTTGTTACATATATTTACATACAAGGAATGATTTCTATAGAAAATGTCACAAACACTATGTGGTTATGATTTTTGTTGTTTCAAATAGAATAAAATAATTCGATTTTCATTAACTGAGTGAGGAAACGGGGCGGGGCGGGGCGGGTACGAATTTATGAAAATTAGAAGCGGGGCGGGGCGGGGCGGGGCGAAAACGGGTATGGGTAATGAATGATATATAGCGGGGCGGGTATGGATATTTATAAACCCGACCCAAACCCGCCCCATTGTCATTCCTACACAGGAGCAACACGTAGTATTATAAATGAACAACTTTGGGTAGATAAGTTTGCTGAAAAACTTGAAGAAAAAGTTTCATTTACAGAAATAAATAGTACAATAGAAACTTTAAAATATGTTAAAAATATCACACTTTTAGCTTAAGCTGAAGATAATTATATATCATTATTTTTTCCACATATATATATATATGTAAAGATTTTTCCTGTGACATGATTATAGGTATGGATGTATTAAACCAATACTTACCTTTAACAATACATACAACTTATTATACATTCACAATACAACAAACACAGATAAAAATTTCACGAATATTTAATCATTTAAAATTAATACGAATGAATTATAAACCTGAAATTTTATCTGTAACTGAAAATTTTAAATTAAAATATATAGAATCATTGCAAGAAGTATTTTCAGATAACCCTTTATTATTATTTAATAGAAGTCCTCGGTTTTGCGCTTTAACTCCATTAGATAAAAATAAAATTATACGAATAAAACCTTTGATATATTCTATGTTGGATACAGAAGAATTTAAAAAATAGCTAATAGACCTAAAAAAATTAAGATTAATTGAAAATGCCACTGGACCTCATTTTTCTCCAGCATTCATGGTCAGAAATCATGCTGAAGAAAAAAGAGGAAAAGCTATAATGGTTATAAATTATAAAAAACTTAATGATAATCTAAAATTTGATGGATTCTATATTCCTAGCACTGAAAATATATTAAAAAATATAAGTGAAGCTAAATGGTTTAACAAATTTGATGCTAAATTTGAATTTTGGCAAATCAAATTAATTGATAATATGTCAAAAGAATTGACTGTATTTTCTACTTCTTTTGAACATTTACAATGGACTGTAATGCCATTTGGATTAAAGAATGCCCCCCCAAATTTTTTAAAAATAGATGAATTCTATGTTTTCTTCGTATAGTCAGTTTATACTTGTTTATATTAATGATATCCTTGTATATTCACCTACATATGAACAACATTTAGAATATTTAGAGGTAGCCAAAATGTTATTCATTCAACATGAAATTATTCTAGGAAAAAATAATATTGAATTATGTAAATAAATAATTGAATATTTAGAAAAAATAATAGATCAAGGAAAAATAACATTACAAGAGCATATAATAATCATAATTAAAAAATTTTCAGACACTTTTGATACCGTAAAATAATTATAAAGTTTTTTAGGAATATTAAATTATGGCAGAAAATTTATTTCACGACTAAATCAATATACAAAACATGTACAAGAAAAATTAAAAATCATAAACAAACAATATAAAAGGGACACTGAAAAAATTATGACACGATGGGAAACTGATAAAATTAAAATACAACTAAATGAAAACGAAAAACAATAAATCAAATATCTTAAAATAATTGTAACTAAAATACCTAAAATCATAATTCCTACAAAAGAAGATCAATTAATACTTTTTACAGATGCTAGTAATTATTACTGGGCAGGAGTATTAGTTACAGATCAAAAAAAAATTATTGGATATACTTCTGGTAAATTCACAAAATCAGAAATAAATTATTCTATATATGAAAAAGAATTTATAGCTATTTTAAAATCTGTAAGAAGTTTTAAAGTTTGGTTATTACCAAGAATATTTCAAATTATAACTGATAATAAATAATTATATCATTATATTAAAAATAAAAAATATGATAACAATAGTCGACGAATACGATGGCTTTTACAATTAGATGAATATAGTTATACAATCTCTTTTAATCCTGATTTTACTAACATTTTAGCAGATTTTCTTTCTCGAGAAAACAGTTCAACAAATTCTTTATAATTACAGAAGGAATTCTTCATAATTGCAGGTTTTTATGGATAATTCCTGGAAAGGTAGACTACTAAACTCAAATATTCCTCAGCAGAGGACAAATAATATCCCTTCTCCTATAAATTCTCATAGTCCTTAACAATGAATGAATAATATCTCATCTCCTAAAGTATATCAGAGAAATATATCCTTCAAAAAAGGAACTATAACCATAGATTTTCTTGATAAATTTAATCAACAGATAATATCTTCATTAGTAAGCAGCAATAGTAATTATAAATCTGATATACCAATGTCTCCAATGACATATAGTATAATAAATAGCCTCTGAAAAATAATTGGAGGATTACAACATAATCCTTCACTTATATGTACTCTACGGAAATTAGTATCCCATATTTATTATATAGAAAATACCCTCTATAATACTACGCATAAACTTCAGAATGAGGAGCGATTTTCTCAGCATCTTCTTCGAAAATGCGAGGAATATCATCCTGAAAACTATGACAAATTATATCCTATATTAGAGATAATATATAAACATACAAATATTAATTCTCCCCATATATGAAAAAAGCCAAAAGAAAAGAGTATCTCAAAAAGGTTATGACTCTTTTACCCAAAGATCTGCAAACAAGAATTTTGGATAACATCTATGAAGATCGAGCTCTGTCATATTTATTAAAGAAATCATTAATCAGTCTACCGGATAGAAGACAACGAATGTTCGTGGCATTCACACCACATATGGAACGGCCGATTGAGCTGGGTATTATCAGAAAAATAATTATTGACACACATAACTTCGAAGAATGGAGCGTACTTCCTCAAATCATCAAAACTATTATATCATCCACAGATTCATATGAAAGAATTTTGAAATTTGAGATTATATTTACATTTATAGAACCAGATCAATATCTTGTTCATCCCGCATATCAGATATGGAGACTCTCAAAACAAAAAACCAGAAAACAACCAATTCTAAAAGAATTTTTTGGATATTCTTGTGATTATGAGCAGAAATTAAATCTATCCGAACTATTATCAGTATATCAAGAACGCACAAATTATAAAGTTCTAAGCAATGGAAGAATCATGGTTTATGATAAAGAACACTTAGCAGAAGTTGATACCGACAATAATACGCTGGATTTTCAATGGAGACCTCAGACGAAAAAATTATTGGCAAATATACAAATTGCATTTCCATCAACCCCCGAAACTCCAGAGAATATTTCTATATAGTCTGATTAAGAAAAGACCTGAGAATAATTTCCTCAAGAATATTCTGCTCAGATCATATCAGGGACTTCTTTATAATTTGCCTGCAATAGTATCACAACTTTATGTCAACATCACATATCCACTGAACAATAATGAAGAGAATCATATGCTTTACGTCTACCTCAACAAATAATGCAAGCACTCTGTCATGATGAAGATTCCAGATATCACGCTATAAAACGGGATAGCCTTCGAGCTGTGGAGGGCATCCATATCCATCAGTCGCACGCTCTCTCTCTCACTCTCTCACCATCCCTCTCTCTCTCTCACTCTTATCCTCTCTCTACCTCTCACTACCTCTCTCTACCAAACGTTTTAACTGTTTATATTTTATAATACAAAATCAATATTTTAAATTGACAATAATAATTATGTATTGATACAAATAAATCATAACAGCAACTAGCAAACCCATATAATATTGATCAGTTATATATATGTGTATACGTGTGTGTGATGCTCATAATCAAAGAGGGCAAAAAGTAATCACCAGGTGATATTCTTAAAGAAATGAGTCACTGAGTTAAAGTGTGGCTCCTGATAAGCTTCTAGACAGATAGAAAATGATGAGAAGGGCAAAAAAATAAATCATCCTATATTGAAAAAGAGAAATTTTTAAACTATATAAGTAGATAACGTGATTTCAAATAGTAGAGACGTATTTTGGGGTAATATTGTGAAACTAATGACAGGAAAATTTTATAGTTAAGCGTGCTTGGGTTGGAATATCATTGTGATAGATAATCTTCTGAAAAGTACTCAAGTCATACAGTTTTATAAAACTAAAATAAATAATACCTTTATATTTGGATATATATATGTATATGTATTTTTTTAATGTGTATGTACATGTATATATATATATATATATAGCAAATAAAATTATATTATTTACATGCTTGATTTTTAATATTTATAGTTTGCACAAATTAAATTGCAACTGAACGATTTTGTTTGTCTAATATTTAAAATAGTTGCAATCTTTAAAAAAAAAAATCTAGAACGCATTATGATGATAACAACTGAATTTTTTTTACTTGAATGATAAAAAATTCAATCTTTTTTATTTACTAAAATTAGTAAAACTAATTGGTATATGTTTTAATTATAAATTTGGGAATCAATTAATGTTAAAATAACATGTAAATTTAAATGATATATTATTATAATTATTATTTTAAACAATTAAGTAATGACTTTGCACTTAATTTTCCCTTTTTGATGCAACTTAATTGTTAAATTGTATGAAAGCGATGCTTTTTAATTGCTTTTGTAATCTCAAAGGTTTTTTTAATATAGAAATTTAGATAGTTAAAATGGTTGGGAATATTTACATAAATGTCCCTAAAATAATATGTTATTTTAAATTTTTAGATCATCTATCGATTACCTGCTTATTTATGTCTTCGAAGTTCACCCAATCCAAAAGAGAGAAGAGAGGGAGGGAGAGGAGAGATGGGACGGAAGATGGTGGCGATGGCAGCTGCCGGAGCGTTGCTGTTGCTGAGTTTCGGGATCATAGGAGTCGTATCGGACGCTTCCAATCACCGTTACAAGCCCGAAGATCCGGTTCCCCTCTACGCCAACAAGGTCGGGCCATTCCATAACCCTAGGTATGGATCTTGTCCCTGTCGTCGCTTGTGATTCAGAGGATCCACTCTCGTTGTCAGATCTGCTCGCCGATAGAGCTGATCTGAGAGATTCATCAGGTTTAGATTTTCCTTACGTAGCAGATTTGCTTGAATTCTGGATAGTTTTGTTGACGTCTTCTGTTGGAGATTCTCATGAGCTTGTTATTGCTTGCGTTCATTCTTTTCTTTGGATCTTGAATTGACTCTTGGTTTTAAGGTCTCAGGCAGTTTTTACTGGTTGATCTTTTATGGAATTGATCTCTGATTCTACCATTTGCTTTTGGGGTTTCTCAAGCAAAGATCTGCTGTGTGTTAGGCGCCTTTCCCTTTACAAGGTTCTTCTACTGGAGTATTTGTCAAGGAATATCAAAAATTTTCACTGATGGATTCGATTACTTTTAATGATCTTCAAATCGGGATTTTGATCTGATTGGTGTTATTATGCGATTCTCTTTCTTTAGATTGAAGGGAGGTGGTGAGGGAGCGGGCCCAATGTCTGCTATTTCGTAAATGATTGCCGCTTTTCGTATCTTGCAGTCAATATCAGCTTTGCGCGTGAGCCTTTTAGTAGTTAGTTTTTGCAAGGCCTTTTTCCCGTGGACATGCTGATGAATTGGTGAAATTAAAAAAAAGAAAAAGAAAAATCATATTGCAGTGAGCATGCTATTATAAAAAATCATATTGCTGTGATCATGCTTTTACAAAACTTCACCAAGCAATCTAGATCTACACTTGCTCCACGAATTATGTTAGAGGTCAACGTAGACATCAATGATCTACAATCAAACAAGTAACATGGCCTCGAATGGTTGTATCATGAAGCATACAGGAGATAGCACAAGGAACAGAAGATGCGAGCCTCATCAAAAGACAAATGTTGAACTAGTCTAGTGGAAGTCCTATGAGGTCTCCAAAAACCTATCTCGTGTCTCAACTATGAGGTAGATTCAAAAGACTAGAAGAAACCTATCTCATGTCTTGACCATGAGGTGGATTCAAAAGACAACAAGAAAATTATCTCATGCCTTGGCCACGAGATAGGCCCAAGTTTTAGCTAGAAGGTCTATCTGATGCCTTAAGTCATGAGATAGCTCACAGGGAGTGACTTGACAACTTGTACACAAGGACCCTATCGAGACAATGGGCTCCATGCCGGATTACATGACGATGCCTTTATCTACGTGGATGGCAAAAGGATAGATTTGTATCCTCTCCCAATAGATGGTCCACATTTTATAGCAGAAATCTGGCATTGGCCATCCCTTTACAGTAGAAGTTCATTCCACATGATCTTTTTTTCAGCTTTACCTCATCAAGGAGCTTACACTTGCATGGGACATTTACCGAAAGAAAGGTTGTCACTACCAGGAAGATGAACAATACCAATCCTTAGAGGACAGTTTGTGAGGCAAAGTCTTTTAGAATGCCTCTGCAACGTTAGCTACTGTCAGACAGCCAATCTCTTTAGGAGCAAGCTAACTTGGCAACCAAGGAAGTTATAAACGATAGAAGTCCTATTCCCTCAATTCATACTGGCCAGGTCTCAAGATAGAAATAGTTTATCTTGTTGGGGGACAATCAATCCACCAATACCCAATACCCCACTCAAGAAAGACCTTGTAACTTTCTTTATCCTCTCTTGTCTATCTCGTATAACTTTCTCTTATAACTAGAAAGCGGCTAGTGGAACTCTTAAGGGGTTAGCGAAACCCTTAAGCAACTTACAAGTTGCGGGATTTTCCACATAAAAAGTGTTGTCCCTGTCTTCATTGTTTTTTTCTCATATTTGTATTTTGTCATTTTTTTTTCATTTTCTTGACCTCCCTCCTTGATGATCTGGTTAGTAGATCCCATGCTCAATGAGATCATTTGTCCATTTAAGTTGATAGTTTTTTGTATCTACATATCTTTTTTCTAAGGTTCAAGAAATTGTTTATAGCTGTGCTATCACACTAGAGTGGGGGAACTCATTTACAATTGAATCACAATTCATTGGCATTGGATGCGTGGTGAATATTTACCATTGAAGCACGAGTTATTGGATCTATCAAAAGTAATTATTTACTTTTGGAATAGCTTAGTGGCCTTTCTTCCCCACAATAGAGATTGAAGATATGGTTACTTCATTTCATAGTTGCGATCTTTTCTTTTAAACACCTTTGTTATGAAAGTGGTTGTTGTACCACATTTTATGACTTTTGTTTGACATGCAGAAAATATTTTGATTACCAAACATTGTGAAGAAACTGTTTGATGTCGTGTGGATCGCAAAAGCGATTCACACGACCAATAAAGGACTCGTTCCTAGGTATTAAAGTATCCTAAACTTCTTTTATGTCAATTAAACCTATGGTTAGTTTACTTGATGTTTAAAATGCCCAATGCAATGCAATTTAAAATGCAATGCTATGTCTCTAATTTGAGGAGATTAACCAAAAATTTACTTGTTATATTATCCAACAGCATTCTCATTTTTACATAATATTCATGACTTTCTTAAAAAAGCAGTAGAACTAGATAATATCTCAATAGATGTTTGAAAGTGCTTAGGAGATAAAAGAGCTTCTTGGCTCACTAGATTGTTTAATATGATTTTGAAGACTAAAAAAATATCAAATCAATGGAGAAAGAGTATATTGGTATCTATTTATAAGAATAAAGGCGATGTACAGAATTGTGTCAATTATAAAAGAATTAAATTAATGAGTCATACTTTAAAACTTTAGGAGAGGGTGATCGAACATAGGTTACGCCATAATACTAAGGTATCAAAGAATCAGTTTAGTTTTATGCCAAGTACATCTACTATAAAAGCTATTCATTTATTGAGAAGTTTAATGGAGAAGCTTAACGAGAGAAAGGAAAATTTATATTTGGTTTTTATTGATTTGAAAAAAGCTTGATAAAGTCTCAAGAGAAGTATTTTGGAGAATTTTAGAAAAAAAAGAGATTTGCACTGCTTATATTCAAGTTATTAAAGACATGTATGAAGGAGCTGTTACTTGTATTCGGATATAAGGAGGTTTGAATAAAAATTTTTCTACTACAGTTGGATTATACCAAGGCTCGGTTTTAAGTTCTTATCTTTTTGTTTTGGTTATGAAAGTTTTGATTAGACATATCCAAGATGAGGTGCCTTGGTGTATGCTCTTCGCAAATGATATTATTCTTGTTGAGAAAACTAAAGTGGGAACTAGAGCGAAACTCGAGCTTTGGAGGAATGCTCTAAAATTTAAAGATTTTTATCTCAGTAGATCAAAAACTGAATATATAAAGTACACATTTAGTCAAGAAAGAAATACTTATATTAGAGATGTGACAATTGGTGATCAAATTGTCAAGAGGAGTGAGCGCTTTAGATACTTTGGATCAATCATTCAAAATGATGGTGAAATAGATAATAATGTTACTAGCAGGATTTAAGCAGGATGAGTAAAATAAAGAAATGCTTCTAGTGTGGTGCGATAAAAAAATCCATCCAAACTTAAGAGTAAATTTTATAAAACTGTCTGTAGTAAGACTAACGATGATATATGGTGCTGAATGTTGCCTGCAAAAAGAAAACATACAAATAAAATAAATATTGCAGAAATGATGATGCTAAAGTGAATGTGTGGATATACACGAAATGATAGAATGAAAAATGAGTATATCCGAAATAAAGTTGGTGTTGCACTAATTAAGGATAAACTTAGAGAAAGTCGGCTTATGGTTTGGACATATAAGGAGTGATTTTAGTTACTTAGACCTAGATAAGAATTTGTTAACTGCTAGAGGGCTTGGTTGTGGTTGTTGTTGTTGTATTCATGGATTTTCTTAGGAGATTAAATGTGCTCTACGCAAGTTCAGTAAAACTAGTGCAAATTTAGATAAAAACCACCAAGTTATTAAAAAATAACTAATAAGCATAAACTAAATTACCTCTCACATGGGAATATTCTTTGATTATCGGGAATTGAAGTTCCACTGTATGACTAGAGGATTGGAGTGAATTTCTGGCCGATTATGTGAAATAAGCATTGTTTAAGTTTATTAGATAGTGGAAACCATGAAAACTCTTTCCAGTGTACTGATTTCAGCAAACAGAGAATATTTGAACTATGCTTGTTCTTATTCAGATTTGATAAACGAAGAGGCTTGAATAAATATCAGGGAGAACAGAATTAGCGCCAAGTCAGAGTCAGACTTAGCATTTTTCAAGAAAACTAAAGATTCATAGGCTAAAGAACAAAGAAACTCAAAGCATTAGCAGCTGGAGAAGATAAAAAATTCCAACAGAGCATTTAACATGAAATTTAGGTGGAATACACAAGAAAAAGGAAATAGAATTAAATCCAAAACCACAAGTAGCCAAGGGAAACCTGTAGCCCCTCTGTATTCCCAACCTCAATCCAAAGCCACCTGCTTTAGCTTGGCTCAAATAGGACGAACCTCTTCCATTCATAGCACAACTCAGAGAAATTTCACACCAAAAAAAAATCCTCCTTATATGATAGTCACCTGGGGCTTTATAGGCAAGAGGAAGAAGTCACGTGCTGCGCGATCAATAACCTGGAACGCCACAAGGGATGTGGCAGATGGCGTTTCTTGCGATTCTAGCAGAGAAGACGGAGTCATCCACTCATTGTGGAGGACGGGCCAAACGAACCGGACTCAAGCACAGCCGAGAGCCGCGTCGGGCGTGCCACGTCGGGAGCCCGATGCTTGTTTGACTCATTGAGGCAAGCAGTGCATCCGATCGAGAGGTGTGTCCGGTCGAGCGGTGTCGGAAGATCACAAGAGCAGACAGAGCGATCAAGCAGAGAATCCCGATCTCTGGAGCTAAGGATTTAAGCCCCATTTAATGGCAACTTTGCAATTTAATCTCCAACTATAGCATCTTTCTGCATAAGACCACAACTATTTAGTTTGAGTCCAAACTTATTCAAATTTAACACTCTTCGATCCAATTTGAATCTAATAGACCCAAACTGACTCAAACAAACTTACGAGACACATAGTGGGCATACCCACCAACATAAACAAAATGTTCGACTTATAATTTACTCAAATAAACATGCAAAAAATAAAAATAACTATGTACAATTTAATAAATTGTTATAATCTACGCTCGAGGTTGTAGATTATAATGAAGTTGATGGTGTGGGTGATCTGGCTTTGCATCACTGGTAAATGTTAATATCAACTAAAACCTGAATGGAACTCTGTAGCAACATTTGTTATACCTTTTTCTGATCAAAGTCCGCAAAATTTATTACTTCTTTCTTTCAGTTGATGGAATTAATTTGCTAAAACTCCTGAAAGGGTTTTGTTCCTTTAGTCTGTTAGTGACTTATTTCTCCTTTTAATGGTGCAATTCATTTTTTTCAATGTTTTCCTTACCTGTTTTATCTCTTACAGTGAGACATATCGGTACTTTGATCTGCCTTTCTGTTCTCCAGGTGAGCATTATCCTCCCATACTTCATTGCTCCTTTTTCTCTTGAACCTTCCTTTCTTTGTGATGCATTAAATGTTCAATAGCATATGCTTGTTGTATTAAAATGTAAAATTATGTGGCAGAACCTGTGAAGGATAAATTAGAGGCTCTTGGTGAAGTCCTGAATGGTGATCGCTTGGTCGATGCTCCATACAAGCTAGACTTCCGTGTGGACTATGAATCAAAATCAATATGCAAAAAGCAGCTTACAAAGAAGGATGTTGCCAAATTCAGGAGTGCTGTTGATAAGGATTATTACTTCCAGATGTACTATGATGACTTGCCAGTTTGGGGTTTCATTGGGAAGGTTGATAAGGAAAAGAATGATCCAAGTGAGTACAAGTACTTTCTTTACCGGCACATTCTCTTTGAACTCGTCTACAATAATGACCGTGTCATTGAGATCAATGTCCATGCCGATACCAATTCAATGGTTGACATCACTGAGGACAGAGACATTGACGTGGAGTTCATGTACTCGGTGAAGTGGAAGGAAACTGACATACCTTTTGAGAAGAGAATGGAGAAGTACTCACAAACTTCTTCCATGCCACACCACTTGGAGATTCACTGGTTCTCAATAATAAACTCATGTGTAACTGTTCTTCTCTTGACTGGGTTCCTTGCAACGATTCTGATGAGGGTGTTAAAGAATGACTTTGTTAAGTAAGTATTAATCTACACCACTGATCCCTTGATTCTTGTCCAATTTTCATCCATTCTTTAAGGAGATTGTACATTTTAAATGCATTTGTTATGCTGAGGTGTTAGCTTTTTACAATTGCATTTCCATGGGGTATAACTTGAACTCTTCATGTTGATATTGTAGCTGAGAAATTTCTCTGTTATCTTGCTGTACTTGATACTTTCTCATTCTTTTCTATATGATAAGGTATGCTCATGATGAGGAGGCAAGTGATGACCAAGAAGAAACTGGATGGAAATATGTTCATGGTGATGTCTTCAGATTTCCCAAGAATAAGTCCTTGTTGGCCGCCAGTCTTGGTTCAGGAACCCAGTTATTTATTCTGTAAGTAGTAACAAACAGTTGATGTTTGTATCTTGTTTTTTATTTTAGTAAGTTATTACTTCTTCTATGTTTAACTCTCATTTTCTGGTCTTACAGAACCATCTTTGTTTTTGTCCTTGCGCTGGTTGGGGTATTTTACCCTTACAATCGAGGTGCTCTTTTTACTGCACTAGTGGTTATTTATGCACTTACTTCAGGCATTGCTGGTTATACTGCTACGTCTTTCTACCACCAGCTTGAAGGAACAAATTGGGTATGTAGTGGATTTCACTTGCATCTTCAACCTAGTGGCTAGTTTAGCAAGAGGCTTTATGAGGCATTTTGCCAATTTCAGACTTAGTTTTGGGGAAAATTTTGGCTAGGCCAAATACCAAATTACTATTTTTATAAATTGCTTCTCTCTTTTTTTTTCAAAGGCTGAATTCACCTCTGAACTTACCAAGGCCCTATTTAGCCTTGCTTAGTTTAGGGAGGCACGGTTAACTTGACTAACCCGGATTGACTTCTTTATATTTATGACTTATTGGCATTCCTCACAGGTTCGGAATTTGCTTCTCACGGGATTTCTTTTTTGTGGGCCTCTTTTCTTGACATTCTGCTTCCTTAACACTGTAGCTATTGCATATAATTCTACTGCTGCTCTGCCATTCGGTACCATTGTTGTTATTGTTCTCATATGGGCGCTGGTAACATCTCCTCTGCTTATTCTGGGTGGGATTGCTGGTAAAAACAGCAAACCAGAGTTTCAAGCTCCTTGCCGAACCACCAAATATCCTAGAGAAATTCCTCCGTTACCCTGGTATCGTAAAACTGTACCACAGATGGCAATGGCTGGATTTCTTCCTTTTAGTGCCATCTACATCGAGCTGTATTACATATTCGCCAGTGTCTGGGGCCACAAGATTTACACAATATACAGTATTCTCTTTGTGGTTTTCATAATTCTTTTGATTGTCACGGCATTTATTACTGTGGCAATGACCTACTTCCAGCTTGCTGCTGAAGACCATGAATGGTGGTGGAGGTACGTTGTGTTGAAACTTATCATTTTAAAATCACCTCTTCATGGACCTAGTATTGCATGCCACATCTATGATTTATATTTCCATGTACCCCATCCTTCTTAATTTATTATATTTGTTACTTAAAATATCATTTTTTATTCCTTGAGTTAGCACTTTTTCTTGTCATTGATTTTGAGGTCGGGATTAAAACGTATGGATTCAACTTCAGAGATAATTTAGGGAAACTTTCACACCTCCCTAGTGAAACAAACATCTTACCATCAATTTTTCATTGGTACGGACAAGCCCTTCTATTCTTTTAAACATCACAAGACAGCACTTGAGTTAATAAACATCCCAAATTTAATATATGGACTCAGAAAACATATGAATTATCTCAGTTAATTATATTACTTACCGCTCAATTATTGGATATTACATATAAGCCTCTATTTTATTGAAGCGCCATAAAAAAGCATGTGATCTGTTTTTCTTGTGCTTACCAGGAATGCATGTGTAAATTTCAAAACACAAATAGGAGAAAGTTTACATATTAGGTTTAGAGTTGTTAAAGGTAGCAACCATATTTAAAAACATGTATCAGGAATGGATATGTAAATTTCAAATCACATATAGATTTTAGAGGGGATTTTTTCCAATAATTTACCTACTATGAAAGGTATGTAAATCAACCCTAGTGTATGGCTTATACTAAGCCCTTCTTGGATACTTGTCACTGGTATTTCATCCGATAAATGGATTCTTGATTTTTGTTTGTATTCCAGTTATTTTATTTCTAGATTCTAGATTTGCAGACATTTATATATAAAGCGTTCATTTATACTAATAATAAGACCAGTTTATTACAGTTAGGACTTCTCTTTATGCCTTTTCATCAACTGCCATCCCACATTATTGTTTCAATTCTGCTGTTTGAGTGCATGCTGTTAATACTAGCACTTTGCCTAAACGTACCATTAAGAAAAAACATTTGCCTAAACGATATTGAGCTCTGTAGTTACCATGTTAAAAAGAAACATGGTAGACTAGGTTATCTAATTGCGTGACTCGATTTTCGTAAATCAGAGTATCTGCACCTAGATATTTCGTTGAAATTATTCCAACAAAATTCACAATGAAAATTTTCTTTTATATTATAGTTAAAAGGTTACAAACCTTTCAGTTTTGTTTCGATTCTTGTGTCCGATGAAACATGAATCTGCCATTATCAATGATACTTTGACATGCAACTAGCAGCTAGTATGTTATCATATTTTCATGATATCTTATAGCAAATTATTAATTATTGTCTGTTAGTTCAAACAGAAAAGATTAGAATTGATTCAAGATAGATCATCAACTTAAGATAATAATTTCTATCAAAAAAAAACTCAAGATAATAGTACTAATTGGAGTGCATTGAGAGTTCTATGTGATACAAAGATTCTTATCAAAACGAAGAAAAAAACGATAACAATGATATACAATCAACTATGTTGAAAGAGTGAATGTTGGCAAGTTAAGTGGTGAAATGTTAATATGATTAGTTGATGATTAGATTGATGAGTGATCATATTAAGATGGGTTGCATTAAAAATGATTGTCATATTATATTTTCATGATATCTCATAGCAAATTGTTACCTATTGTCTTTTAGTTGAAATAGGGAAGATTAAAAACGATGCAAGAGATATCATCAATTCAAGATAATATCATAAGAGTGCACTAACTGTAGTGTATTAAGAGTTCTACCTGATACAAAGATGCTCATTAAATTGAAGAGACAAAGTTATAAGAATAATGTATGATCAACTATGTTATATGAGAGTTAATGTTAGTGACTTAAGTGGTAAAATATCAATATAATTAGTTGATGATTAGATGGATGAGTGATCACACTAGAGTGAGTTGCATTAAAAATGATTGTGTCAGGCGCTCAGCGCGACACATATAAAGAATAAGATAAATAGTGAATATTTATTTTTAAGGTGGTTTAGAGGTCCATTTAGTCATTATATTAACGAGAGGAGGGCAATGACGTGATTTGATTATCATATATGACCTTGAATTATCGACACTTTTGAAAAGCACAACCTTAGATAGAGCTTAATGGAAGTGAAAACATGTCATCACAACTACTACAGTATTAAAGCTTTTTCTGTTGGTTTTTTTATGGTATGTTATTGTTGTTGCTGCTATTGCTGATTTTTATTTTTTTTCTAAAAAAGTAGTTTTGTTTATCTATAAAGGATACTTAATATAAGATTATTATTGAAAAGTAGGAACAGAATAGTAAGCAAAAAATAATAAATGAATTACTCTAGCTTCAATGACAATGTAGCAATAAACTTGAATATTTGTCAAAGAATAAAGGGAAAGAAGTATGTAATTTATAAATACAAGTTTACGTAGGATTACAGTGGTGATATAAAATTGTTGTAAAGAGAATATAAACGGGAGAGTTTTTCATTATTTATTTTACATTTGTGGCTTCAAAATATAACTCTTTTAACATGAATTTGCTGCCCCTGGCGGTAATGAACTTGCTGGCCAAATGCAGTGTTGTAGGATAGTAGCTGTAGCGATGGAAAGGGAAGGCAACAGTAGTGATGGAGCATGTTTTAATGGAATATACCTAGTTCGATTAAGTTTAGGATGGACTCGCCATGGAATTATTTTGTGATGCTTTAAAGGATTGGGTGACATATACATAAAATGAAAAAATGGTCTTCTTTATTTTAATTATTTTGATATGTTACGAATAGTTACATCAGAACAAGTCATCATCGAATTACTTTAATATGTCTTCCAATAATTATATTAGAGTTAATTTTCAGTTCAATTACTCCAATATGTCGCAAATAATTATTTTAGTTAGATTGTTATTTAGAATTACATAAGCTTCAGCTAATTCCAGTTATAGTGACAAAATAAGTATGACTTACAAGTAAGAATAAATAAATTACGCAGTACAATTGGGGATGAATCGATTGATAATAACAATGACTGACAACCTATAAAATTTTGTGGTGCAGAGCCTTCCTTTGTGGTGGATCTACCGGTCTATTCATCTACGCTTATTGCTTCTACTACTACCATGCTAGATCAGACATGTCAGGATTCATGCAGACATCCTTCTTCTTCGGCTACATGGCCTGCATCTGCTACGGCTTCTTCCTCATGCTCGGCACCATCGGCTTCCGTTCCTCCCTGCTGTTCGTCCGCCACATCTACCGCTCCATCAAGTGTGAGTAAAACCTCCACTCCCCTCTACCCTTAACTGCAGAGAAATGATGATCAAGTCATTATGTTTTATGAGACATAATGAATCGATCATCTTTCGTGTCTGACTGGGCACCAAATTTGTGAGCGCTGATGCTTTATTTTGAAGAATTCACTGCCTGGTTCCTTTAGAATACTGTCTGTCAGATAGGAGTTTGTACCAATGAATCAACTTATGCTTTGGATTTATTCATATTTTGTTTGTCCTTCACACATTGAACGGCTTCCTGTGTTTCCTTAATTCTCAATTAGTCATGATTTCTTCAATTTTCACTATCGTATGTCATGTGTGTTATATTTAGCTTAATTTGGTTGAACATATTCAGAGTACCTTTGTGGCAAGTTCAAGCAGTTCCTTGTAGAAATTGCTGATGATCAAGTGATATTATATTTGAAATTATTATGTGTTGCACTAAATTCTCACAGGTTCTTATATTTTATGTATATTTTTAACTGATTTATGTTCTTTTATTTGATTGTTTCAATTAGGTTTTTGTGATCTATTTAATAGTTCATTTAGATTCTAATAGTCATTTTTTTGTATTTTGCTTCCATTTATTCTAATAATGTCTATATAAATTTTACTCCTTTTCTATTATTATTATTTTGATAAATTAGAGTTGCATGATGCTCAGAAGCATGACCATAATATTAGTACCCAATATATTGATGTGATATGGAGAACTTATAAATGACTATATACAATTTTTTTTTTTACTGATATTTGTTATTATTTTTTAGGACTAATGCGATTTGAACTGTAAATACTATTGAGTCTGTAACATGCTTAGTCGAAGAAAGTGAGGTGATCAATTCACGTGCATTTTAAGAATTTTTTACTTTAACTGAACATTGACTTTTTTTTGGCTTTGTTTGGTTCGAAGTAATTATCTTGCCCAACACAAAATTTAGTTATAAAAATTAATTTTATTTTACATCTAAAATAAATATGAATATTAGAATTAAAAATATTTTATATTTTATATATTTTTTAATTAAATTTTAAAAATAAAATATATTTTTTTCTTGCATAAAAAAAAATCAATCCAAATGAGTTTATGTTTGCTGACAGCCTTGATCCGATAACATTTCATGTGATAGATAACAAAAAAAACATAAAAGTGATTATATCAGTAGAATATTTTATATTAATTTCATTAATATGAAAAAACTTTTGATTGTTAGTACTTTAGGTAAAAGCACGGTATTTCTATAAAAAAATGGTCTATTTCTGTCAGAATATAATCATGATAAAATTAATACAGCTTTAAATTGAAAATTTTTAAAATCAAATTTATAAAAAGAACCTGTACCACATATGATTCTACCTATTCCTATTCACACAATGCAATTAAAAAACTTATAATTTGTATGTTAGATATCTTTGTTTCTATATATATATATACACACACAAAAAAAAAAACCATGAATTAAGAAGATGTGTTATTGTTATTTAATCCTACACAAAATTTACATATTTGATATTGTATTGTATTATAAAGTGATACAACAACAATGTGTCGTAAAATCACTAAAATTCCTAACATTTTTAAATACAAATAATTCAAAGTAAGAAAGAAACATGAAAATAAGTTAGCGAACCAAGCTAAAAAATATTGCCATTACGATATATTACTTAAATATTAAGGTTTTGTTTGACATTACTGTGCTGTATGAAAATGTACTGTACTGTATAGTTATATAAAAAAATATTGTTGAATAAAACTGTTTTATATGTTTAGCAAACTGCTGTTAAAAGCTACCATCAAAAGCAGAACTATTTGGTTAAACTGCCGTGCTATCTAAAATATTTTTATTTTTGACTAAATTAGACATTTAATTTAAATACTTTTTATTACATATATTCTATAAATATATAATAATTAATCTATTCTATTAAAAAATTAAATTTAGGTGCCATTAATTTTATAATATATATATTATATTATTTTTATAGTTTATTTGCATATTAAATAAAGTTTATTTTATATATTTTAATTATATTTACTATGAATTAAATTTTATCCTATTATTTTTCTTTACAAAAAATTAAATCAACTATATAGTATATGTAAAAAATATGAAAAATTGTATACATCAAAAATAATTTTTTTAAAATTTTTTCGCCGAGCTTTATTTTAGGCCGGTTTTGGATTTTATAGTTTAAAATTTAGGATTTAAAATAATGTTAAGGGTATTTCTGTCCATAAATAATTAGAGCAAAATTACTGTTTTAAAAACCTATTTTTTTAAGCTTTTTCTTACGATTGTTTTTTAGCTTTTTAAAAGTTGAAAACAGTTTAAAAGTTATTTTATCAAATACAATTTTTAATTTTTAGCTATATGAAAAAGTATTTTTTTATACCAACAACCTTTACCAACTAAGAATATTGAATGCAAAAAAATCAAAATCACTAGCTTGATAAATAATCAAATATTTCCAATCTTATAAGCAAAAACATGGAAACCGACTTCCTCGAGGGAATACAGCAATAACATGTAGCAATAGATGTCAATGATAAGACATTTGTGACATCTAAATAGAAATTGGTATCCTCAAGCAACCTATAAATAAACTATCAAACAAGAAAGACATAATATATTTTAGAACACTATAAAATTCAATACGACTTCATAAGAATATTACATACTATTATGCCCAAAGCTATCTACTAATAAATTATATACTGCGTTATTTTAAGATATAATCAATATAAAATGCACAGTGCATGATGTGATTATCTCAAACATATATATAGAGCAATGATGACACGAAGACCAATTATAATCTTTAGCAAATATAAGTATAAACCAGCTATGATAATAAATAAAATGAAATTCAATCGATGAAAACAATTAGTTATAATCAAATAATGATGTGATCAATAAAAAACAACAAGATTAATCAACAATTAAATTCTGAAAAAAAAAATATTAGAATAATAATTTAAAATGTACGAAAAAGATCGTGTATGCGAGTAAAGAGGATGTACTGAGAATGCTCAAATAAAACATAAATAAAATAAGTTATTTATTTATGCTAATGTTTTTTTGATTTTATATATGCTAATAAATTAATTAATCTAATTAGTTACAATATTTTCTTCTCTTCATTTAAGTTACATTCAAAAAATTTCTTGATTTATGTTTACAAAATGCACCCAATTTTTTTTTTGTTTTTTTTTTTTTCTGATAAAACATCGTTTTCTTCGTTTTCAAAGTTTGCAGCAAAGGGTGCTGAAATCAGTGCACCTTCCGAAGGAAGTTCAGGCCCTCGCTGGGCCATGGTTGTCCGAGCGCGCCGGCTCTCCCGTATCCGGCGGCTGTTCTCCTCGTCGTCCTCCGCTAGCACTGTTCCGCTCGTCTGGAGTCTGTCGGATGAAGATCTCTCCCGGAAAAGCTCCACTCTCGAGATCTTATCCTGGGGACGCGGCAGCTCCGGCCAGCTTGGCGGCGGGAAGGAGGAGATCCGATTCTACCCGGCCCCTGTGGCCTCTCTCCGCCTTCCACCTGGATTCCGACTTTCTCCCTCTGCTGGCCGCCTCGACCATTCCAACGATTCCCCCTCCGGCGGCGGCGTCGAGGTGGGAATCTCTTGCGGATTGTTCCACTCGTCCCTGTTGGTGGATGGCTCGATCTGGATGTGGGGAAAGGGTGATGGCGGAAGGCTCGGATTTGGACATGAGAATCCCGCATTTGTTCCTACACTAAATCCTCATCTTGATGAAGTTCGGAGTATCGCTCTGGGCGGTATCCATTCAACTGCTTTAACCCGTTCCGGCAAGGTCTTCTCATGGTCAGTAATTACTATTTCTTTTCACTAATTCAATGGACGTTAGAACATACTTCTTTTGATTTTTATTCTTTATTGGGGTTTCATATAAAAAATGTGATGCAAAAAATCATTTGTTGAGGTTATGGTGGAAATCAGTACGCTCTGTATTTTTGTTCTTTCTCTGAAATCTCATGGAAACACAAGCTCTCTCGACTTGACTTTGAAGCCTAGAACAAGTTTAACTAAATTACGTCAGTTTCATAAGAAGAGACAATGTCAGCAAGAGCAACGAGTAGTTGATATGATCCAATTTCTGTTAAGAGTCCTATAGCCATTTATGTAGGCCCTAGAATTGCATAGCTTAAAATGTACGCAGTTGCTTTCCATCTAATACCAACCTATGTAATTCATCGATATAGATGAATAAACTAATTTCTGTGGTCCCCCTTTTTCTTATTCCTTTTCTCTGCACTTTCCTCATCCCAGCGATGTAGAAGTAGTTAGACTCTGGTAAGGTGTCATTGATTGAGGGAGGAGTGAAATTGGTTTTAATCATTGGCATTAAAGCTAATGATTCTTGACCAGCCAATCAAGAACTCCATTAGTTTGGAGAAACTGTACTTTAGATTTTTGAAGAGATCCTTGATTGCCAAAAGGCAATGTGGAAAGACTTGCTGATTCGATTCGTAGTCATAGAAGATGTATCAGCTGTAAAAGAAGTTTGGGGGAATCCAAAGGAAATGCTTTCAGACATCAAAAAACTCTTTATCCAACTACATCTCTATTGAAGCTGAGAATGAAAGGCAAAGATGTTAGCCTGAGTGATGATGGCTTGGATCTAAAAGACTTTAGGAGAAACAACAAACAGTCCTCTACCTTTATGAAGAGGCATTTTGATCTACCATCAACCAATAGATCAATGATATCGACAAAACTTGCAAGGTCAATCATATTCAGTTTCTTTGGAGTCCATTAGCGATGGTAATGTTAACATAGCCATTGCTGGAGTGTCTACACTTGAAACTCATAGCCTCTGCTACTAATTGCTACATGCCCACCTCCTCATCATTATTGGCCTCCTAAGATAGCCATGGAGACCATGGAGATTTGAAGCAAATGGTAGCAGTGAAGCATAAACGATATGGTAATTGTCTCTAAGAATGAAACGATTATTAGAAACCTTGACACTCCTCTAAGCTTCATTGGCTAGGTCAATCTCGATTAGAGTTCCAATCTTGGCTGTTCACAAGAATAAATCCTTCATTAGACTGATCACCTATCACTTTTTGCAAGCACTTACATTGATGAAATTTCTTCAAGGGTGGTTGTCCCTCGTACCCTTATTGGCTTATACCCATCAAAAAGCATCCTCAACATCAAAAGACACATAATTCTGGGCATGCCATGCTCTTCGTCATGGTTCATGTCTTTCTTCTTGATGAAGCTGATTTTGTATGTGCCCGCCATAAGCATCAACTTCAATCCCTCCTTGAATATTAGTTACGCCCCTTTTTGTGTGGATGAAGCTGATAATTGACATGCAACTCAATACTGTTGTTGTAATCATCTTTGCTTTTCTAGGTTGTCCCATGACTTCCTTGTACTGATTAAATGGAGAGGTGGAGGATTATAGTAATGAAGAAAGGATGATCAAGCTATTTGGATTGCCCTTGGAACGGTGCACTTTTACGTTTCTTGGTAGAAAGATACGATTGGTGCATTATTGTGGCTGGCATTGTTGGCTCAAAGGCTCCCCAACATGAGGTGAATTGGAAATAATTAAACATAAATCAAGTTAGTCGAGTATTTAATATTTATTTTATAAATATTATGTTTTAAAAATATTCAGTTAGAGTTTAAGGAGTAAAATGCAAAGGAAAAGGTTGGAACTCTTCAAATATTGCAGTTTGGCTTATTTTAATAATCAGCTACCTGAAATATTGAAGGTTGAAAAGCTTACCCGAGAAACGTGACCGATTTTTATAATGGACCACCTGAATACAAGTTTGCCCAAAATAGCTATACTTTGGATGAAACTTAAGACGGTTAAACTTTAGTTTATTAGTAGTATATAGTAGTTGAAAATACTTCAAATTAATTTCTATTATAAATAATTTTATTCAAATTAAAATCAATGAAATAGAGAAGAAAGATGATATAATTTTGAGATTGAACATGATAAATGAATAGAATAATATATTATGAAAATTAATGAGATTAATGGTCAACAAAAGAATTAGAAATACTAATTAACCATAGTTAAGGAATTAATAAGATTGGATCAAACTAGATAGCATGAATTCCTTATGCTTTAAGATAGAAAATCATCTAAAAAATCAAATAAAATACGTAAAAGCATTGGAATGATTTCCTTTTTTTAGCCAAAGCAATACGTAAATTTTGGTAATACTCGATGTGCTTACATAATATTCATAAGAAAAAAAAATAGATGAACCATGGAGTTTATTCTTTTCTTAGTCTTGGACTTTGGACTTTTTCATTATGCTTGAAGTGTGATAAGTTCATTCATCAACATAACTTCAACAATTAAGCTTTATGGATTAAACTTGTTTACACACTTAAATAAAGATTATTAGTCTATAAGTCTAAAGTATTGTTATCATCAAAATCAAGAGTATCAACAGACATCTACAACAACTTTAACTTAATTCCACTATTATTTGCAGCCTTTTAGTTTTTCTCGGCCACATTTGTGATGATCAATGGCCGAAGAGGTTAGGAAGTGATCGTCATTTGATGTCATAAGAGAGGAGAATCACTAGTTAAGAAGCGATTCCTAATCAACTTTTATTCCAAGTAAGTGGTAAGAGAGGCACAAGAATGAATTATCCAACATCAAAAAGGAAAGGGAATTCTTGAGCTGTATAAGTAGGGTAATTCCAATTTATGGAGGTGTCTTTTGGTGTAAAGAAGTGAAGCTAGTAATGAAAATTTCATTGTTAAGCGTGCTTGAGCTGAAGCAATCCCAGGATAGGAGATCTCTTGAAAAGTTCTCAAATTACTTAGTTACTTAAAGCTAAAGTGAATTATATTTCTACATCTAGGGCATAACTCAAAATCTAGTCATTTGCTCCATGAAGGCCTCCTAAAATGGTTTTAGAACAACCAAAGTCATTGGATTGATCAAATACTATGGGAAGAGCTCTGTGTATAACAAAACAAAAAAGGCCATTCTTTTGTTGATGGTAAAAAAAAAAAGACCATCTTTTCAGGTTTTGGTTGAAGAGACCGCTCTGAGGTCTAAAACTTCACAAACTCTGAGTGCAACAGGCAAAAGTTATTTGAAATGGACTATAAGCTTCAATACATAAAACATCCTTTTCGATCCATTTGTTTCTCTAGTTAAAGAGCTTTCCCATGAACTTTCACTGAATAATTGCTTAATCTCAACATTTAATGGGGACATTAATGTAGCTATGATCGTTTGGGTGTGCTTACAAAAGGGCCATGGTCTTGCATGTCAATACATTAGCAAGTGGTATATTGTTAGCTGGATGCCAGTGATCTTCAATAGTGACCATGATGGCATTATCTATGACATCACATTTGATGAGATTGCATCTAATATGGTGGCATCCAAATTTTGAAAATTTATTACATTCAGACTAGTAGGCAACATACCATACAAGCTATTTGATGCCCAATGGGCACGCGACAGCTATCTACACGTCAGGCCCTCCACGAGCCCGTAGTGCTAATGATTTTGTGATATCATTCGTGCAATTTTGTATAGGGCTATTTTTTGCTGGCTCTGTATATAAATGCCTGTACGAGACAAAAATAGGCTTATACAACGTACTAGGATTCCTATATTTTTTCGGGATATTTTGCTCATATGGGCTTTTTTTGCTACGTATTATGAAGAATAGAAAAACCTATATGAAGGAAAAATATGCCCATACGAATTAAAAATTAGATGTAATGGCATTTCAGTGTCGTTTAACATTGTTTGGCTTGGTGGGATTGTGGTGGGCTTGTGTAGTTGTCGCGCACCCATTGGGCACCAAATAGCTTGCATGGTGCATTGTCAGAATTTAATAAATTTCACTTCCCTGCTCTCATTAGCAAGTACTTCATCAGTTTCTTATCTTGTTGTCAAAGTGTTCCAAGAGACGATATTTCGACTCAATGTTTGAGGACAAATGACTTTGGGAGTGGGTTTCGAGATTATCCAATTTCTCTTGGAATCTTATAGCCAATTATGTAGTCTCTAGAATTTGTATTGGTTAGAATGTAGCCATTTCCTTTCTACTACTAATTAATATAATTTATGGAGATGGATACTAAACAAATTTCTGAGTTTTCCTCTTTCTTCTTCTACTTCTTCCCTTTTCTGTTTTTTCTTTACGGGACAGATCTTTTGCACTTTCCATATCTTGACGATGGAGATGTTGTTCTTCTACCACTCCAGCTAAGGTGGCACTGGTCCAAAAGAAGCCAGGGAGGAGTGCAATTTTTTTATTTTTCTTCTCCAGTTACTCTAGCCATGGTAGAACTAATGCAGAAGAATCGAAGGGGGAGTGAAATCTCCTTCTCTAGCTTCCCTTTCCCTTTCTTTGTTCTTCCTTTTTGTTGATGTTTAAACTCTAGAATGGGTCAATTCTTCTGCGATTTCATCATCCCTGTGATGCAATCGTAGGTTTGCCGAGGAGGCATGTAAGAATCTAGGGATGAGAAGTGAATTTGGTTTGCTACTGTAGTTAGACTATATATGAGTAACTACTTGGTTCACAAATTCTCTGTTACGTTACTCCTTACAGCAAGAGAGATTTCAAATTCATATAATAGAAATCCCATTTTAGGTGATGTAATTAATCTACCTTTGGTAGATTAATTACATATAATTTTGATGTGTTTCAAAGGTGCATGAACATGCTGCTGATTATCTAGCAATCTATGCTTGTCCAAGTATCTTGATTCTTGTATTAGAAATCACTAGGTCTTTTGGCTCTAATAAATTGCGTGGAGCGCATACTTTCCCTACGAATACATGCAATTTCAGTTTCAGGAATACATGCAATTTTGGCATGCTTTAAAACTATCGAATCCCTCATTATATGCACTCTGTAGACTACATTGTAGCTAGATCTGTTAAGTACCTATATTTTAACTAATCCTCAGTTTTATCTATTAATAATCACCCATCAAAGTTTTATCACCTCGAATATTTGTTTGACTTTGCTACTCTTTCGGCTGAAGTTTGCAGGGGTTATGGTGGGTTTGGAGCATTAGGCCATTCTGTCTACCACAGAGAACTCTTGCCTAGACTTGTTGAAGGTAATTGGAGTGGAAGGGTATCTCAACTTGCAACTAGTGGTGCCCATACTGCTGTCGTTACTGATTCAGGTTACTGTTCTTCAATATGACAATGGAATATTTGATAATACTTTTGTTTACAAAAAGGAATGATAATGCTGCTCCCTTTGCTCCCTTTTAGCTATGATATTTGTGATTTATTTTTGTTAATACAAGAAATTCATTTAACACCAAATCTGTTCACATGGATGCTGAGGTAGGGGATCAACCTAAAGATTATGGTTAACATCTAAAGTCCGAGTCATGGAATTACTTTTGCGACCTGAGTTGAATATATCATGGTTGACCTGGAATTTAGAGTTGAAGCAATTGTTTGCTATCCCTCTTTGTGACCACATCGCCCATGAGCAACAACAACAATCACCAAGCCTTAATCCCATTAGGTGTGGTCGGCTACATGAATCCTTTGTTTCCATTGCGCTCTATCAGTTATCAAATTTTTATCTAAGTCTAAGTAACTAAGATCACTCCTCATAGTTCCTTGCCATGTCTTCTTTGGTCTCCCTCTTCCTCTTTGTACATGGGCAAAATCTAATAACTCGATTTTTCTAGCTGGAGCTTCAATCGGCCTACGATTTATATGTTCAAACCATCTAAGCCGACTTTCTCTAAGTTTATCCTCAATTGGTGCAACACCAATTTTCTTTCGAATATACTCATTTCTTATTCTATTCTTTCGTGTATATCCATATATCCACATTAGCATCATCATTTCTGTAATATTTATTTTATTTGTATGTTTCCTCTTTGCAGGCCAGCATTCAACACCATATATCATCGTTGGTCTTACTATAATTTTATAAAATTTACCCTTGATTCTAGATGAGATTTTTCTTATCACACAACACACCAGAAGCATTTCTCCATTTTACTCATCTTGCTTGAATTCTGCTAATAACGTCATTATCTATTTTATCATTATTTTGTATGATTGATTCAAGGTATCTAATGTGCACTCCATATATTCAATTTTTGATCTACTGAGATGAAAATCTTTAGATTGTAGAGCATTTCTCCAAAGCTCTAATTTCGCTTTAGCTCCCTCTTTAGTTTTCTCACTGCGAAGAGCATACACCAAGGCACTTGATCTTAGATATGTCCAGTCATGACTTCCATAATCAAAGCAAAATGATACGGACTTAAAGCCGAGCCTTGGTGTAATCCAACTGTAATAGAAAAATCCTTAGTTAAACCTCCTTGTGTCCGAACACAGGTAACATCTCCTTCATACATGTCTTTAATAATTTGAATATAAGCAATGCAAATCTTTTTCTTTTCTAAAACTCTCCAAAGTACTTATCTTGAGACTTTATTATAAACTTTTTTCAAATCAACATAGATTGAAAAAAATCCTTAAAGGTTGGCAATTCATCAAAGGTGGTTGAGCTCACAACCTCCTTCCATACCCCTTGTTAGAAACGCCACAAAGGGAGTGGGAACAAAGGCTAGTTTCAGCCAATTTGTGCACACTTGTCATTACTAAACTAGGCTACGACACGGGAGAGTGGATCATCATTGTGCTCCCTCAAGACTTCCACAAATAGTAGAATGGAATTTCCCTCTAAGGATCTGGAGTCAATAAAGCAATCGGGGAGCCCCTATACTTTCTTAAGTGAAGACAACGTTGAACAGTCTCCTGAGATTCGATGAGCTCTCCTCACCATCTCCACTTTCTAACTTAATCCCTCCTCTCTCCCTTCACTGAAGAGTTGTGCTGAGTAGCCCCTCTTATCTCTCGATGGGCAACAATTTACTCGCATTTTATCTTAGTCAATTTTACTTTTGAATACTCAGGTTCCACGTAAAAATCTTCATTTTCTTGTTAACTTTTTTTCCCTTGTTTTTCAGCTTGATTTTTCCTTAGTTATTGGATTTGCTTAACGGATTTTCATGCTAACAAATTTGAGGCCTTATGCAGGATGACCACTTTCATTATTTCTTCTCATGTTTTAGTCATGGTTGATGAAAACCAAGATGATAATACCCGTTATTCCTCTTGTAGACTCAACTATCCCACTTTATTCCTTATTCCACCTTGTCAGCTACAAGCTTTTCCAATAGGACTTCCTCATTCTCTTCACAAAGGGCTTCATTATTGTAATAGAAGTTTGAAAAATGCATTTTCAATGTAGTGCTTAAAGTGTTGCTACTAACCTACAGTCAAGGTTGTGCCCTCACCACTTTCTTCACTTTTAGAGCAAGTGGCTATGCCTTAGGCTCTGCCACCCTCGCATCAAAACCTTTGGAGGAGTTCAGGCAACAACATATCGGAATTATCCCTCATTGATTCATTCGGCGACCCAAGCCCACTTCATCTTTCACCTCAAAGAAAGCTCCTACTAGGAAGGCAATAGTGAGTAAGAAATCTGCTATCCTTTTATCTTCATTTTTGTATATACTTATGCATTCACTTCGGCGATACTATGATGTAGGAGGGCGGATCATCATTGTACTCCCTCAAGACTTCTTTAAATAATGGAGGAGAAGAGCAAAAAAGGAGTCGACCTTGGTTCCCATTCCTTTTTAAGGATTTGACATAAAACAAATAGATGGGGCATTACCAAATTTCTCGAAGTGAGGGCAATGTCAAACATTCTTTTTAGTGTTCGACACCCCAGTAGCTCCTCACTATCTCCACTCTCTATCTTCTTCTCCTCTATCCCTTCACCCAAGAATTGAACTGAGAAGTCCATCTCATCTCCTCAAGAACAAAGACTATACTCATAATTACCTTAGTTGATTTAAATTGCTGACGATGTTGTGGTTTTCTCTCAAATTTGGTTCCATGTAAAAACTTTGCGCCATTATCTTACTTGTTATCTTCTTCGTCTTTCTCTATGTTTCATCTTGATTTTTCATTAGTTGTTTGATTTGCTTAATACAATTTTTCGTGTCAACAATATGGTTGTTTAGTTATGTCTATTTTTGATCTCGAGTCTTGTGTCAAAATGTGAGGGGGATTGAAGTCGCCACAGTAATGAGACAGAGGGAAAGGTCGAAATGTATTAAAATATGATCATCAAATATGATTTGGCCTACTCGCACTTAGAAGAACATTGGCTTTAAATTGAACTAAATGAAGAAGCGACATTCAAATATTTGGCCTCAAGTAGTCTAGGATTAAAGCACGTTATTGTTGTTGTTGTTGTATATTTGATTTACTGTGTTCTTCTGTTTAATGTTTCAGGATGAGCAGTTTCTCTTCCAAACTATTGTTATTACAAACACATATATATATATATATATATAATTTTTTTTTTTTCAATCACTTTTGCTATCTTCAAATTCCAATCAATTCCACTTGTCAATTATGCAAGGCAGGTCTTGTATACGTCCTTTTTAAATGAATTGTTTGAATAGAATCCAAAATTATATTTGTTAGATAATACTCTCTCCGGAATGTTGAGTATTTATTAACTTGGTTAATGTTGCAATGCATTCAGGTGAACTTTATACTTGGGGTCGAGATCAAGGAGATGGTAGACTGGGGCTTGGTAGTGGTGGTGGGCCAGGTGAGGGAGGGTCTTTTTCAGTTCCTTCTAGGGTAAAAGCATTACCTGTACCTGTTGCAGCAGTTAGTTGTGGTGGATTTTTCACAATGGCACTAACTGCAGATGGTCAGTTGTGGAGTTGGGGAGGTGAGAAGATAATTACGTAGTTTGATGATGAAATATGTCCTAGATATTGATTTATTAATACACATATTCTTGAGAGCAAACAAAATAACTTGATATCTGTCTTCCAGATCTTATGTTTTTTCTTCCATGTCATACATTGCTTTTGTTCTATAGGTGATATCTGGCTTTGCTTTTTGTTATTGAAACAATGACATTGAGTTCTACTTTACAGAATTAATCATGTTGGTTTTCCGATTTCCTCTTCCGACTGATTTTTTTTTTCTTTTGCAGGAAATTCAAATTATGAACTAGGAAGGGGTGATAATGTCAATAACTGGAGACCAAAACAAATAGATAGCCTTCGAGATAGTTGTATAATTCAGATTGCTAGTGGGGGTTACCATTGTTTAGCATTAACAGGTTAAATAAAGATGCAGCCTATTATATGTTGTAGTTTTGATTAATTGCGTGCTCTTTTCATTTTTTCTTAATCTTAACCTTTTTTTCTTTTGCAAATTTATGACATTTTTTGCAATTTATCAGCATGTTAATCACTTAAGTATATAACAAGTGTGTTTTTTCTTGAAATTGCAAAGGAAAATTGAACCAAAAGCCTAAATGGATTGATTTGTAAAGGAAAATGGTACGGCCATTCTTCATCATGGCTAAAATATAAAATAGATAGCAAGCTTCTTTGAATGCCTTCACTATTAACTTTATCAACTAAGTTGAAGGTGCTTATCAGTTTTCTATAATAAAAATAAGTCAATATTTCTCTAATGTGAAGTTTCAGACACTCAGGCGATACAGATGTGGATTTGAATTTTTTTGTTTTTCCTCCTCCCTTAATGTCAAATAATTTCCTTCTGCTGAAATTGGATTCTCTCTTTTTTCCATCTTCTTCTCTGAGGAAAAATGCATATTGTAATTTGCTTAGATAAAGGTGAAGTTTTCTCCTGGGGTCATGGAGGTCATGGTCAATTGGGTCTTGGTTCCATTCCAAGCCAGAAGATCCCAGCTGTTATTGAGGCCTTAGCGCAGGAACATATTACTTACATTGCATGTGGTGGTTCATCATCTGCTGCTGTTACTGGTAAGAGCTACTTTATTTTTGTATGCAAAACATTGATCACGATGACTTTGGCACCTTGGTAATTAATTTGGGTTAAACTTGTGATCAGCATCGTTCCAAACCTGTAGCTTTCCCGGAGTAGTTGAAAACCTTTTAGTATTGATTCTTGAAATTTGGGTTAAGCCAACTTTTGAATCTTTGAGAACGGTTGAGCACTACTGTTCTTGCTAAGAATATTCACTTTGAGATTTTTGGATTGCATGCGGAGGAGATCAACTGTTTGTGAACATAGGAGACTTTATTGAGATTTTTCTCCTTTGTCCATGTAATATCCCGTGATCTCATTGTAGAGGTATTATCCGCTTTAGCTTTAGGAAAATTCCGTGACTTGAGCACTTCCTAGGAGGTCATCCATCCTAGTGGTATTCCAGCCCAAGCACGCTTAACTAGAGAGTTTTTCATTATTAGCCTCACGATTTTTCCCCAACAAATGCTAAACTATTTGAGATCATGTTATCTACTTATACAACTCAGGATCTCCCTCCCTTTTCGATGTTGGATGATTCATTCCTGTGCCCCTCTCACCACTCATTACTCAGCCTAGAAGCCTGCCAGGAGCTGCACTTTGCCTCAGTGATTCATTTCTCTTAGGACATCACCCGGCGATCACTCCCCGCCCTCTTCAGCCACAGGCGTCACAGTCCATTTTTAGGAAAGAAAGAGAACCAATGAAAGAGGAAGATGGACTAAGAGCCAAGGGAAGAAATCCAGTTAAAGAGCCCCCACTCCAAAAATGGAGAAAAGGCCATGTAGGACTGTTGAGTGGTTGCCATGTGGCTGAGAAAGTCGTCCGGGTTGGGGTTTTTATTTAGTTGTTTATCAATGGTTGGGTCTCTTGTAGTGGTCGAAAATAGGAGAAAATAGAGGTATGTGCATTTGCAGTTCCTGCTCCCTTTCTTTCTAGTTCTCTTACATTTGGGTTCTTTTTAATTTTTTTTTGTTCTTGCACTAGATTGCTAACTCGGCACTTTAAGGGCAACACAGGTACGATGTAGATGACGTCGATTCTAGCATCAACACTGACCCGTAATCTTAACCTTTTTATAGGTCATGACTCGTGAATAATTTTATGTTCTTATAATGTATAATTACAAAAGATGATTTTATAGTTTCTCTCAAGGAAATATTGACTGTTTCTGTGAACATTTCAGAGAAAGGAGAGTTATACATGTGGGGAAATGCAAGAGACTGTCAGCTTGGTGTTCCTGGGCTTCCTGAGCAGCACCCATTGCCCATCAAAGTGAAGTTCCTGATGGATGATGAACGCTTGGGATCCCATCAAGTCCTCTCAGTTTCTGTTGGAGCTTCCCATGCCATGTGCTTGGTTTTGAGGCACCCTTCTGTTGATTTCAACTCTTGCTGAACATCTCTTCATCAAAAAAAAAAAAAAAAAAACTCTTGCTGAATATGCAGCAGCTTTTGCTTGTTTTTCTTAAGAGTGTTGAGGGTTTATATAATTAGTAATGAAACATTGAAGTCTTTTATTGTTTCTTCCATTATGCGAAGAACATCAGGATAGATTACATCCAAATTCTATGAAGCTCTTGAGGTTATTCTGGTTCTAGCTCGAGTTTCAATCAAAAATTGAATTGAATTTTTAACCGAATTGAGGAAGCAAGCTGACTTACGATTCATTTTTATAATGTGAGATTTTGATCAATCCAATCTGCATAGGGTTGGATTGATTGAAAATAATAAAATAAAATTATACATATATATATATATAATGTATGGTTACATAATAATTGTTTTCTGCTATTCTTGTTCAAGCTTATATATTTTTTTTTTTTTTTAAGTTGTGGCTATTAAATTATGATGTATGATCATGATTTAAAATGATCGAATTAACATACACATAGATGTTTATGATTTAGATTAAAAAATTAAAAATTAATTGAAAGTTAGGTTAAATTTAAACTTGGGGGAGTTTGAATCAATAGTTTGGATGAATTCTTTTGTCCAAATTTTGAATCAAATTACTGTTGAATTAAAAGCTTTAAATTTAATTTTGAGTTTACTTTAGATCGACTCAAAAATAGATTGGTACATTCTAATATAAATGTATGTATATATGTGTGTATATATATATATNNTATATATATATATATATATATGAATGATAGTATGTATCAAAATGTGTCAAATTGATTTTACTGAACCACACTTTGCTTTCATTGAAAAATGATTCAAATTAATTGAAGTATGAGCCTTTTTTTAATATTTCTATCATGATTGCCAATTTTGGTAGTTGATTTATTGATAAATGAAGAATATTTATTTATACAATATAAATTTCTTCTACTATGATAAATTTATAAATATTTAAAATTAGTCGTGTTTAGTTAAATATAATTTGAAATTTAAAAGATTAAGTAGGCGTTTAATTTAATATTATTTAGAATAAAATACTATTTAATTTAATAATATTTATAAATAATTTTTTATAAAATTATAAAATTATTAATTAAAAAATAATATTTAAATTACATAACATAATATTAAAATAATAATAAACCATCCCTTAAAATTATACATTACAGAGCGTACCATTCGAGTACTCGGGAGAGGCAAAAAGCCTGAACCGGAACGGACAGAGAGAGAGAGAGAGACAGAGAGAGAGAGAGAGAGAGAGAGAGAGGTGGATTAGGCTGGGGGAAGATGAGCCTGAGGAGCCTTCTCTGTTCGGCTGCGCTGCAGGGGGTGGCGGAAGCGAGGGCGAGGATATTCGGCCACGTGCTGAACCCTACGGGAAGGCGATCGCCGCACAAGATTCTCCGGAAGAAGCTGATCGGCGATAAGGTCGCACAGTGGTACCCCTACGACATCAAGAAGGATGATCCCCTGGTCATGGCCCGCGAGGAGAAGGAGTACTCTCTCTTCTTCCCTCCCTCTCCCCATGCTCTTTGCTTCTTGCTATTCCTCTGTGTTTTGCTTGGTCTGCTTAAGCTAGTTGAAAACTGTTTTTTGTTTGGCAAAGCTGTGGCTTATCTATTGGATACGGTAAAAGAATAGAGTGATTAAAATTTGAAGGTGGTTTTGGAGAAGTTTATTACGATTCACGTAAGAAAATAACATAAAACTGGGTTCACAGAATGTTGTTGTTAACAATCCAACTAAAGTTTAAACAGATAAGCCAATGAAACTAAGTAACTAGCTGCAAATCCTACTATAAAGAAAACTACGCCACCATATAAAATGCATGAAATGCCAATGAAACTAGCAACACTTGTAGCAGGAGGTACAAGGTGATGAGAAGCCCTAGGGTGACACTTCCCCTAGAAAAGAAGAGAAACTACGACAAGTTCACGGACACTGTAGGCACGCACACCGAAAGAAAGGGATTAAGATTGAAATGCGGCTGCCTTTTGTATATGGGGAAGCATGTATGGGAGAAAGAAAAATGGATAATGAGTTAATAGGGTGGGCTCTGATAAGCCTCCTACAAATATGAGAGAACAATGTTTAAATCCTAAATTGAAAGGTGAAGAAATTTTAAAGCTGCTGCAATTCTTCTTCTTGCCTCTCCTATCCTCTACTACTTCTTAGCAGGAGAGCAGAGAGAGGGGAGTAATCCTACCACTAGCTCCATAGATGAGAGGGAGAGATTTCGTGGAGCTCAAGAGCCAATAGAGGGGAACCTGAAATCCCAAAACCTCTGCATTTTAGATCAGTGGCTAAAAGCAATTTATGAGATTCACTTCTCTGAGGTCTTGGGATGGTTAATATACAGAACTTTTACATGCATGTTGTTGTATCTAGGTAACCTTATGTTTAAGGTCTGCACCGTGGGTGACCTTTTAAATGAAAGGTTCTTATAATATGAATGATACAACCATTCAATCCAATAAGGGCAAGGAGTTGTCGATGGGGCTCTAGCCCAAAATAAGAATGCAGCACCAACCCACCTTCCAAAGGGCTAGGAATAATTTTCCACATTACAAAAGGAAAGACACTGCACTTATATAAACAAGGATCTGTGGTAATTTGTCCAAGTGCCTTTTTATTACATGAGGCCTAGTATATGAACAAGGGGCAAAGTAGTCAATACTTTTAACTGTTTTGGGTTGGCTGTGAGGAATGACCAGTATCTATAGTTAACATATAATGGAATCAGATCTTACTTAAGCCTCAGTCACTTTGTTATTAAGATGCAAAGGGGGTTCCGAAAAATAGATGGTGAGAGTGATGGCCGAGAACAATGGCCTACAAGGATGAGGTTGAATCATGCAAGAGCATGGCATTAGAATCTTGGTAAGTCTCCTCAAAGGTTAACATGTGAAGCTGAAGAGCCTTTTTTCAACAAGCTTGATGAAGTAATTTTGGGTACCTGGTGGGGATGAATTTGACGAACAAGGCAGGTTTGTGGTATTCCCTTGGGTTTGAATCCCCTCCATAGGCCATATTATAAACCCAAGGCCAGAGCTTTTAATGAAAAGATTCAAAGAATATTTTAAAATCAAATCTTCCTTATTGAAATCTTGATAGATTGCCCGATCTATTTGTTAACTGCTCTGCTAGATTTTGAAGCTTAGTTTTCTCTAATTTTTGAAAGCTAGATATATGATTGAAATATCTCAACTTTGCAAAATATTTGACTTTTGAATATTAGAGGCCTATGGATTTTTTGTTCACGATTTTTTTTTGTGTAAATTGTTTTCCAACAATCTATTACAAATAAGACGGCAGAACTTCATATTAAACTTATACCTTGTGATATTGTTTTTTTTTTTCTCTCAGCTACATTCTAGGATGCTAGGGAGAGAGTGCTGTTTGATCCTAACCACCTTGAGTTTAGACATCACACTCTTGGAAATATCGTGCTTCCAGTGATGTGTTACCATCCTTTGGATATGAGCTGCCAAAAAAATTCTATCAATTTGATCTTTTTGTGTCTTATGATGGTTGCAAGAAGAAAAAATTCAGAGAACCAAAATGTAACCTATGGTATCATCGTTAGCAAGTAAAAATCTAGCTTTTCTGAAGATATTTGTTCTATCTGAACTCATCTCTGTATTAAATTTTGCTGGCTATATTGGAGTTCAGCTAACCTGAAAATATAGTCACTGGGAGAGGATTAATAGTCATGCTGAAACTAACATACTTCTAGCATTTCTAATTATTGGGCTTCTGTTTACTAATGATTCATAACCACTTTGATTATATTCGAACATCAATTAGTGTAACTATTAACTTGCTCTTTGCTTATTGCTTGATTAATTATGCTGGCTTTTGTGGCAGGCGATTGGCTAAGCTGGAAATGCTTAAGCGTAGAGGGAAGGGTCCTCCAAAGAAGGGCCAGGGGAGGCGTGCAGTGAAGCGCAACAAGTAGAGCCTTACTCCCCTTGAAGAGTATTTACTTTCCAACATCAAAGGAAAAGCCTCTTTCCCCTTTAAATGTTAGTTGATTGTTTATATTGGCGTTTTCATCATAGATTTCAATGCCTCCTATATATATATGATTTCCAATGCCCCCAATATTATCTGTTTTAGTTTCTCCTGATTGCATGGAATTATCTCGTTCTCAAAATCATGCATTTCACTCCTTCAAGAATTAGTTTAGGTTGCTGCACTGAAAACTAAACGCTATGGATTTGATTGCAGCAAAATACTCACACTTGTGCAGAAATATGTTGGTGTGCATGTCTTCCCTTCTTAAATCACACTTAATAGCGAGAGCCATAAGAACTGGGTATTTCTTCTCTTTCATTCATATTCATCTATAGGGTGACTTTAAATTGAACACTGCCATTACTGTTGGGATATCGACATTACTGATACTGGTTAATTAGAAATGTTTAAATGATTGCAGTTGTCCTGTTCATTACTATAAATATTAGATGTTAGATATATAGACTTGATACTGTTTGTATGCATGACACTCAATTCTTTTAGGCAGCTCAAATCTAGCACTGTTATTATTGTTTATAATCCTAGTGTAATGTCAGTGTTTGATTGGATGTCATGTGCATAAATATAATTAAGGGGCATTTGGTTCATTATTATATTAGTATTATGTCATGTTATTTAAGGGGGCATTTGATTTAATATTATCTTGATGTTATGTAACGTTTTTCTAAAAAAAAATAAATTTAATGGCATCTTTAGATATACTTCTAAAAATTAATGGAATTATCACTCAAAAGATAACATGTAGATGTCATGACATAGCACTAAGATAATATTGAACCAAATGCCCCCTAAATATTATGACATTTATATGACATCTAGATGAAAAAAATTGTCATATCATCCAGTCATGACATGTGGACGGACTTAACCAAGTCTCCAAGCAAGGCCAACCGAACAAGGGTTCCTGAACAACCTAGGCGGCCTGCTCGAACTGAGGTCATCTGGTTTATCAATGCAGAGCTTGTCAAACGACTAGGTTGAACAATTGATTGGCTATTAAACAACCGTCATGTCATAGCCGCCTTATGATGTGACAATTCCTCTAGAAAATAGAAATGGTGTCTGTCATTAATGCCTAGAATGTCGGGCAGCATGACTAGGTCCATCCACTAACACGCCGCATTGCTACTGCCTCATTAATGGAGTTTACCTAGCTTACCTAGCTTACCTAATCCCATCCACCTCTCCCTCACTATAAATAGCCTCATTTATAGTGAAAACGCAGGGTCAATTCCAATACTAGAATTCTGAGAAAAAGGTCGACTAGACACTATTCAACTATAGTTCGATTACAGTTTTAGCTCTGCTCGACTAGCTTCTTTTCTTTCTGTCAAAGCTCCTTTAGCAATCCACAGTTTATCTTCGTCTATTACATGAAATTTTAGATTTTATCAAACATAACAGATCTTTTTTAAAATGTTTTGAAAAATTCAAGTATTTTATACCATATCTAGGAAACTGAATTTTTTTAAATTTCATCTCTACTCAAAAATTATGATGATAAAGTAGTTTGAATTTAAAAGATTAGGCGAACTATTTCACCAGAGTTAGGACACCCTGTGTTGAATGAATAATTAATTAACATATTTTCAGATTTTTAGTGATGGCACTGCTGTACTTTTAAATATTTAAATAGTAATTCGTCAAGTTTTCAGACATTTGTTTTTATGTGCATTACATTTTTGGGTTTTTTTTAAAAATCATATAAAAAATATTTCAGATTTTTAGTGATGGCACTGCTGTACTTTGTTTCATCGAAACTTCTACGTATTGCAGAAGAATTAATGTTTAAATAGTAATTCATCAAGTTTTCAGACATTTGTTTTTTATGTGTATTAATTTTTGGGATAATTATCTAAATACCACGCTATTTAATTTTATTTATATTTTATTTATTTATTTTTAGTTAACTATGGTATGTACACTCAAAACATTATAAAATTTTACACACATACACTTGAGTTAAAACTTAATCAAAATCTATTTAAAAAAAAATTTCTATTAGTAAATCATTAAAATTATATTTTTACCCTTAATGGTACATATTTTGTTCTTTCTCAATACCACACTAAAGTGCTGATTTGTCTTAAAATTAATTCACATCGCAGATGTCTCCTTTCTTTGTCGTCACCTAAACATTAAGGTTTTAGAATTTTTATTTAAAATATATTTAAATATTTTTAAAATAATATGATGAACGGTTCAAATTTTTTGTAATCTAAAATCAATTCACTTCGCGGAGCAATTATTCTTTAATTTTTTCAATGATTTTTATTATGATTTTCAGCGGCATTTTCTTGTAGATCATTTACGCACACATCATCTAAAATAGTTCTTATGTATTGTTTTTTATACTTAGCACTTACGTGTTATATTATTTTTTAGATTATTTTTTAGAAATTTATCTTTCTATATATGATGGGGATTTTTATTATCAGGGGCGCATAATTTTTTAAAAAGGTACGTAGGAGCCAAAAAAAACATTAATCATTATTTTCACATTCAAAACTGAATATTTACTATTTGAAAATTTTATATAAGAGTGAAAAAAAATAATAAAAAATATTTAAGCTTTCGATATTGTATATGTGTATATATCATTTTTAAAAATAGTAATTAAATAAAACTTTCTTTTTTATTTTAATGGTTATGTCGTGCTATAACATGGTGAGTGATGTGAAAATGGCAGATGTCTCAAAGTACTTCGGTGTAAAAGTATTATATGTTTGAATATTAGGTAAATTACATCTAGATCATTGTGCTTAAGGCATAATATCATTTAAGTTTATAATTTTATAAATTTAATATCTGGATTTTTTATTTAAATATGTATAAATTTAGTTTTTTTTTAAATTTTTTAAAAATATTCAAAATATACTTCTCTCTCTTCACTCCCTTCCTCCGTAGGGCTTCACCAAGGGGCAAGGGCAGCAGGAGGGCTGCCAGTGAGCCGTCATTCTGCAGCTGCTAATGGAGAGAGAAAATGGCATTTTGGGTAATTTAAAATTTTTTAATATTAATTTTTTAAAAAAAAAAACTGATTTTTTATATATCTAAAATAGGGACTCATGTTATACTTTTAAAATCATAAATTTATCCCTAAATATTTATTAAATTAAATGTCACCTACGTTCATGAGATTTTCGTAATATCAAATAAATTTGATAAAAAGTTTTAAATAAAATTATTAAAATTTTTATTTTATTTCAATTCAATTTTTTTATAAATTTTAATAATTTTTTTTAAATTAAAATTTTAAAATATAAAAGATTTGTGTGGCACGTAAGTGTCCCAATAATAAAAGTATCCACCACACTGGCCGCTGCTAGTCGCTTGTGAGCTTGTTGCCGCCGCGCGCCACCGGCGAGTGCGGGGCTGCACAAGAACATCGTGCACACTTGTGCGGGCACATCACCTGAAATAAGAAATGCAAGGCCTGAAGTGCCGATTAAGCTTTGATTTGCTGCACATAGTATCATCACAATGTAGTCCAGCTTCATCTCTGATTTTTTTTTTTCTCTTTCTTTTATTTTGATTCTCCATCTCTGAAAATTTTGATTTTACTCAGTTATAATAATGTTTACATGTTCCATGCTTTTTATAGTTTTACATTAAATTAATTTATGATTTGACATATTATATAAAATGAGTGTGTCGATTATATGCATGTACAATAACATGAAAGATAAATCAACAAATACACATACAAATGAAAAATAAAGATATTATCAGCAATACATTAAAGAGTACACTATTTTAACAAGTTAAATAGAAAATGCACCCTAACAATTTTTTTGACACTTTGCACCACTAAACCTTTAAATTACATTTCGAATTTAACATTTTCACCTTTTTAGAGTGCAAATTGCTAAAACATAATACATGTATGAATTTGTTCACATATCATAATTTTGCAAAATTTACTTTCCAAATTCGTTTACATAATATAATTTATATAAAATATATTCACGCAATATATATATATATATATATAATTGCAAACATAGCAAGTACATATCCCTTTATTTATTGAATACATCAGAGCTCAGAAACATAGCAAAGAAAGACGGGCTAAGGATTAAAAACAAAAAGAAAAAAAAAATCTCGAGCTCTTCAGGAGACCTGTCTTCATGCAATGCCAATCACCTGTTTGTGTTGGCAAAAAGCTTAGGAAAGTTCACTTTTAAAAAAAAATGGTAAATGGAAGAAGTAATTATTTATGGAAAACTATTAAGAGAGAAGAATATGACAATTTTGATGTGAAAATCAAAACTCCCTCAAAATTCACTCGCATTTTGCTCGATTCAAAACTAATACAAAGCTCTTAAAACTCAAAGTTTGCTTGCTCGAAAAAATCGATTTTAACTTATAATCGACTCGATATGAGTATAAACTGGGGCTGTTATCGGGCCGATTTCAAGCGAGTCAAACTCAACTCGAAATCAAAAATTTCGAGCTCGGCTCGGCTCGAAATCGGTCCGAAATCGAAATGGGATATGATTCGAGCTGGCTCGGCTCGAAATGACTCGATTTCGAGCCGGCTCGAATCATGATTCGAATCAGCTCGAAATTGTAAAAAAAATGTAGAAATATTATGTATTTAAGAGGATTTAATCCCTAGACCTCGAGGAAAATAAACTTTAAATCTCCTCTACTCTACCACTAAATCACTAACTAAATCATATAAAATGACAATTTATTTATGTATATGTTTATATAATATATCAATATTATTTATGCTATACATATAATTTCGAGCCAAATCGAATCATGTTTCGAGCGAGCCAGGGCCAACTCGAAATTGGCTCGAAATGAACTTCGAGCCAAAATCCTTAGCTCATGATTCGATTCAAAATTTTCGAACCGATTTCGAGTCGATTCAAAAATCGAACGAGTTCCGAGCGAGTTTCGAGTTTCGGATATTTTTAACACCCCTAGTATAAACATGCATATTTAATATTGTTTTATAATATTATATTTTGATAGATTTAATATGTATAATTGATATTTGTATAGAAAAATATATCTTATAATTAGACTTAATTTAACTCAAAATTAAAAATTTCAATTTCAAACTAAGCACAGCTCGCTTGAATTCAAATTGAAGCTGGCCCTAAGTAAATTTCTCCAAAATAATAAATCAAGGATGCAAATCAAAGAAACAAAATTTTAATCCTACTTTATTGTTCACCTATCCTATAATAAATATTCAGGGGAGAAAAATATCAGAAAATAAAATATGCTAAAGACAACTTATCAAAATGATATGATCATGGGCAGTAATCTCATCTCAATTTCAGGTTGGTTAAATGAATCCTATTGTCACCAAGTTTTTCTCATAATTTTTAAGTTATCATGGGCTTCCTTTTCTTCCTATATCTCTGATCAAAGATGTTACCTACTTGCTTTAATGGATACCCCTTCTTTTGTAGCAAATGTTTGTACCACCAAAGTTTGACATTCTCTCTAATGTAATCAGCTTCACATTATCCTTTTTAGTTATCCACATTTCCATCTTAAATTTTTGTTGCTAGTAATTTCTTTTCAAAAAGATATACAATACTGAAAAGGAATAAATGAGAGCAGAGGATGATTTAAAAGGAAGACTAGTTATTGATGATTATCAAGATCCTGTGTTCACAGATTTTTCATCAATAATTAATGGCATAAGCTAGTAATAAAAAAAAGTAAACAAATTACTTACAAGATGTGATCCTACTTGATATCAAGCCTCTTTCATGTTACCAAAGCACACATATTTCAGCTGCAACAACAAATAAAATTATTTAACAAAAATCCTCATATTTAAGGAAGTTTTGTATAAAATTACCTCCACAAACTCCTGAATGCCATATTTGGAGCCTTCTCTTCCAAGGCCAGACTCTTTGAAACCTCCAAATGGTGCTACCTATTCAAGGATTAACAGAAATATTAATGCAAATTTTATGAAAAGTGCATTAAGTTCTTGGGAGAATTACATACTCTAAAATCTTATTAAAATTTTTAATTACATATGGGCCATTAAAATCTCGTAAATATGATAAAATCGACCTCCCATTAGCCATCTCGACATCTTTAAAGAATATTATGTTTTATGATGTATGAACGCGTATTTAAATGCCTCCATGTTACATTGGTAGAAGACGAAAGGCATCCAAGTTTTTTTACGGGGCATTCACTGTGATACACCGGAAAAACATTCAAAATCATGTTCATACATCATACAAATGAAACATTCCTCAAAGGCATTAAGATAACCGGTGGAAAACAGTTTTTGTAATATTTACAAAATTTCAGTAAGTAAATATGAAAATTTTGGTGTTAAATATATAAATATAAAAGACTTGTGTCAAGTATGTAATTTCCCAATGTTCTTTTCATGACATAAACCTCTGTTGATATCAATCCTTCGTTAACCCCAACAATGCCATACTCAAGTGCTTCTGATACTCGCCAGGAACGACTTATGCTTTGAGTAAATATATAAGCCGCCAAACCTGCAGGGAGAGGCTAATATCAGCACAGATTACTACCAGTAGAACAAAATTTAAAGTTAGATTTATTTTCATGTAATATTTAACTTGATTATTTTCATACTAACTATCCAAATATGAAATTTACACTGTAGACAAAACACAAAAATATGACATTTTACTAGCTTTTGTTACCCGATAGGATGAAAGAGATCTACAGACTACAGTTCCTCAATCTGAAATAAAACGGTAACCTTGATACGAACATCATTAAATTCAAATGGGTAATCAAAAAGAATATTCTTTTGTTAAAAAATAAGCCAAAATAACTTCAACAGTCATATTTATGTGTTTAGCACATAATGTAAATTTATCATTAGAATGATTAATAAATAATGGTTAAGTCTACTGTGATAGAGCATCAGGTCAATGAAGTGATCAAATTGTTTAGTATACAACAGTTAGCTTCTTGTAGAACAATGTGAGAACCTGCGTTGGTGTCATTAGCTATGCGTATAGCATCCTCTTCAGTTTTAAATGGCAAAAGTGGAGCAACTGGACCAAAAACTTCCTCCCTGTCACAACAAAATTGAAAGACGAATAAAAAATCATAAATTATCAATCCATAACTTCTGGTTCTCATATAGTTCTTTAAAATTCACTTATGATGAGCTTTACTGTTTATTTTTGCGTAGCTGGCCTCAAGCATGGAGGGAGTAGGATTGGGGTAAGTTGAAAGCCAACATAAAAATTATCATTTCATACACAATATGGCCTTCATGTTATTGTTTATGTTGTGATCAGTTCTTTAAGCTCTAATAAAAAGGCCTATTAACATCACTGTTAATAAGTTACAATGATAGTAAAAGCATAGGTATCAAAATTTGAATTTTCCACTTAGAATCGCAAAGCAAACACAAATAGCGCCTTCAATGAACTGAAAGTAATCTTTTAAAGCAGAATAATAGGTGGACCAGAGAATCAATCGATCAATTAACGTGAATTAGAGAATCACAGGTAACATGGACAATGAGCCACTAGTATTCAGTAATCTGACAAAACAAAAAGAGAACAATTATAGCAAGAAGATAAACAAGAAAGAGACCAAGGTTTGCACAAAGACAACACGAGCTTTGCATGAAAACAAAATAAAATTACTAGTAGACTAGTGGTAATATAAAACCACATACGTGAGGGGAAAATGCATTCATAAAACTTGGATAATTTTCATTAAATAGGTCAAGTATGATTCATGCCACTTGAATCAAGAAAAGAACTGCATTTTTGGATTCAGAACCACAAATTTGGTAGAGGCTTTCAGGGATTTTCTAAGTAAAAATTTAACTCGGTAAAAAATAACTAAAATTTCAGAAGCTTACCTACATATTAGCATCTCATTATTCACATTGCCAATAACAGTGGGTTCATAAAATGTCATTCCTAGACTGTGCCTCTTTCCCCCAAGTATAATTTCGGCTCCCTGTTATTATTAGAAATAACAAAAAATAAGTTCTATAAAATAATCGGGAAAAATCACCAAACCTTACAAATTAAATGCATGTGCATTGATTGTAGGTATTTACACTTTAGGCAGATAATAAGTTTTTTGAAGAAAATGATGAAAAGAAGGTAACATGCCAATTGATCAACAGTAAACTAATACCTTTGAAGTAGCATCCTTGATAAATTTCTCCACCTATAAAGACAAGATTCAAAGGAACTAATGAGCTAATCTGAAAATGGAGGTGAATAAAAAGTAGTTCGAGGATCTTCACAAGCTTAAGCCAAGAATAGTTTTAAACATGAACTAGTAGGAAATTAATGATGTTGGATTGTCATCAGCAAGGAAGTAAGATTGATCTAACCTTCTCAACAGCAGCTTCATTAATCAATGGCCCCTGAAAAAAGAAAAGACCTTCAAAACTGTATCATGTAAATCAGAATAGAATGCTTACACATAGGCACACATTTGGATTCAATCAGTAATAATTCACAATTACAGAACCTTATACATCTTAAGCCAGAAAAAATCTGCTAACAAAAATGAAGTTGTTGCAGATAAGACAAACCAATATCTATTATGTACTGAAGCACAACTAATGGAACATAATACCTGATCGACACCTTCTTCAAGCCCATTACCAACATGCAACTTTTGAACGGCCTTCAAAAAAGCATTTGTAAACTTTTCATAGATGCCTGCATACAAAATTTTGGAATCTCTAAAAACATAAAACATTAATTGAGTATGCCTCTGTATGATGTATTGAATCTTCTTCAAGTTCTGAATGTAAAGTGACACAACAGTGCTAACCAAGCAAATATCAAGGAGGATCAAAGAAAAAATTTAATTAGACAAAATGAATTATAAAACAGATACCTTCCACTGAGGATCAAAGAAAAACTTAAATGGATAAAAAGAGCAATTGCAAGACAGATACCTTCAACTCCTTCGAAATGGTTCACTAAATAAATCATCTGAAAACATGTTTACATCGCTTCAATATCATAGCTAAGTGATTGAAATATAATTAACACCAAAGGTTATTATGCTGAGGCGCCACAATTTCCAAGCAGCATAAAATTTTCCAGGATCTAGTTAAAATTAGGTTGCAAAGTCCTAAAAGTTTACACCCATCCTATCACAGGCCAGCTGCTTCTGAGAGGTATCCTTGAAATTAAAAAGAGGTATCCTTCAGGAACTGAAGGAAGGTGAAAGTATTTTATACAAAAAAAGAAATCACAGAATGAACAAAAATCCTCCCATCAGAAAAATAAGAAGTGGGGAACTACACCTTCTTGTACCAGTATTCTGTTTGCACAGACACATGTTTGTCCGGTATTACGAAACTTTGTTGCAAGCTGCAGAATTGTGCTGACCACCGTTTAGCAAATAAATGAAATGCTGAATGCAAAATGCAGATTAGCTGTGTAGAGTTTGATTTCATTCCTATATATCACGATAACTTTCATGGATGAAACTATAAAAGGAACAAGAAAATACTTTTTTTTCAAAAGAAAAAAAAAGAATAGCTTACACTTCCTTTTATTTATTTTAAAATACAAATTTAATGAATAGCTTACACTTCCTTTTACTGCCACATCTATATCTGTATCATCAAAGATAATACAGGGCGCATTTCCACCAAGCTCCAATGATATCTGCCATCACCATTGTCATCACCGTCAAATACAAGTTTTAAAATAAAATACTGCATCAAGGCAATTTAAAATGGCCATCCATGTTTTAATAGGAAATAAGCAGATTAGAGACAAGTCGGACATTAAATTACATGTACAGGAAAAATAAGATCAAAGAAAAGATACATATTACTTTTTATGAATAAGGTGAACCCTAAGCACTACTCATTGCCAACACCAAGATTCAACATGCAATGTGAAATTGTAACATCAAAATCAGCTTCCTGCTTACCATGCTCAAGGACCTTGGACAAGTAAACTCAAATAACAAAAGCATCCATATATGAATGAAATGAAACTGTCTTTCCAGCAAATTACAGCAAATTAACAAAGTAACTTAATAGATTAATAGAAATTTTACTAGTAAATTATGCACAAATGAAAGATCAATACTCAATAAGAGCAACATTCTTCCATCATCTTGAACCAACATTATATGATAGAATGAACTGATTGTCACCTATTTCACCTATTGCTGACAGAAAAAATTTCTATTTATCAGTAAGGTAGTGAAGCTGCCATGTTCTTTATTCCCTTCAATAAACTTCTAGCCAACCCAAATTTTACTGGTTAGTTGGCAGTTCGCTAGCCTTGTCTAAGTATTTTCCAGATTTCTTTGAGAATCACAAATGAACCGTTTTGCACAGTTCAGGAATTGTTGTATATAGGAACTTCTTACACGTACATGATATTCAAATAATAACATTTAAAATTAAGCGTGCATTTTAGCTCACCTTTCAAATAGCGCCTAAACTTTTGTTAGATAATCAAGTATATTTTCTCCTTTCTTCTTAGAAAAGGATACTCTTTTAACTTTTGGTTTCCTTTGGCTTCAGTTTAATGCATATACTGTGAATGCCATTTATAATGAAATCACAATAACAGATCGAGATTAAAATGTCCAAATTGCTAATCAGAGCTCTAGAGATGCCAAAGAGAATGCGATCACCACATGGCCTCCTTCATACAATCCCATACAATTGATAGCCTACAGAAAATACAGTGAGAGAACACAACTTTTCAACTTTGTTACTTGAAAAGGAGGGGAAAAAAATAACTTTAAAACGAACCTTGATTGACCAAACAACTTAAATCTGTCTATAGCTTGAAAAGGCTCAACACAGTTTAAGAATAACAAGTTCTTTCAATCCGCCTTCACTTCAGTTCAGCATATGCATTTTAATATGGTGGTCAATTTTTCCAAATGGAATCAACGAGGACATCAAGTATTCAAATGAATGCAATCAGTAAAAATGCATTGTATGCAAATCACTGTACAACAAAGTTTCAAAGTGATACAGAGGGCTGCATAACTCGCCTTCTTAACAGTCTTTGCTGATCCTGCCATTAGCTTCTTTCCAACAGCTGTTGAACCAGTGAACGTAAGCTTCCTTACCTAATAAAATGTTATGAAAACACAAAATCCAGCAAAGACTTCCAAGAAGAGTACTGATACGAAAAATGAATAGTACTACAGAAACCTGGGTGCTTTCCAGTAGAGTATCACCAATATCAGAAGCATTTCCCATTATAACATTTAATGCGCCCTAAAAGATACGAGAATGTAATTAGCAACAATAATAGCAAAACATGTACTTTAATTTTTATATGTGAAAATTAAAGACAGGATTGAAACTGTTTCAGTCACCTAATTAAGCTAATATATTCATTTCACCAACCAAGCTACAGCATGAAATCAAAAAACAGAATTTCCTTTCCAATTGAGTTAAAAAGTTCCTTTCCTAAAGAAAGTTTGATTAATTGATCATGTCCATCATTCTTTTCAAAGCTAAAAACAATATGATGCAGGAAAACACCATGATGCAGAAGTCCTTTATTAATGAGTTCTAGACTTCTCAAGGAAGACTCCTTACTCTGAAAATTTTTTATAAAAAAATCCTAATTTTTTTATTCCTTATATTGCGTCAAATTACTATAGCAATTAGCCTTTGTGAGAGTAATAATTTAGTTAATCCACTTTTTGTTGATGGCAGAAAGAGGAATGACCAGGAGATCAAACAAAGATATATACTCCCCGAGAACTATACTCACGACACAAAAGAATTGAGGCTTGACACCATAACATTGAACCTGAGCAAAAGATACCGAAGAGACAACCGACATTGTCAACACCTTTGGAGAATCAACGTCTAGAGTACTTGGCATCAGTGTGAGAGGTATCAACAAAAACAAAAAGCCATGTCAAGCATCGACGTCTTGACATGAGTCAACACTTACATCTCAAGTTGACAAAAACTTGGAAGATCCAAAACTGTCAAGAGGTTGAGGGACAATGATCTCGAGCTCTCGAGGCTTGAGGTCAAGCCTTGACCTCAAGAAAGAATAGAAATTGCCTCAACATCAAGCCCCAGCTCGACTCGAGAGAGAAAAAGCATTGACCTTGAAAACATATTGGGTCAAAAAAACAAGGCCTTTGCCAAGAGATTCTATTGAACCAAGTGAGAAGATTATGCTCAAGGAAATTCCTTGAGGACTCAAGAAGAGCTTCCTTATTGTTGAGGAACAATCTCAAAGTGCTTTCTCGAGGCCTCTATCTTCGAGATTTGGACATCAGTCTTAAATTCTTAATAGAACACCTATGACTTCCATTCTTCTATCTCCACTTCAATGTACCTCTCTTCATATCTCATTCCTCTGACAAATGAGCAATTGAGTGAAGAAAGAGAGAGAAAAATTCTCTGTCCATGATCAGATCAGGATGCTTCTTTGCCCCCTACAAAAACTCAAACCAGAGATAAAAGGTGTTGTGTTCCAATTACGGATCAAGGAATGGATTACAATAAAAAGTCAAGTGAGCTATTTTTGTAAAGTGTAAATGTACTTACATATACAGAATAAAGATATTATAGCTCAATAGGCATACAAAAGGAAAAGAAGATATAAAGGTAGGGGAATTTTCAAACACTTGGACTTATTTATTTGCAAAGTTTAATTTTAAAAGAGTTAAAGTTAAACTTTAAAATTAAACTTGGATAAAGATATTTTTTATTGAAAGTTGTGAATGATGTTAAATAAAGTTAATTATTATGTTGGGATGTGTGAGGGATGTGTGAGGGATGTGTGAGGGATGTGTGAGAGATGTGTGAGAGATGTGTGAGGGATGTGATATAAGTTAGTTATTATTTTGCTATGTGTGTAGTAGGATGCGAAATAAAATTAATTTTTTATTTTGAATTATGTGTATGATATAGTTAATTTTTAATATTAAATTTTATATATAATGTAACATGCGAGTTTAGAATTAATCAGGTTAATTTTAAACTGGCTAAACAAACAAAGCCTGAATTAAGATGTTCCCAAAAGTCTCCCTTGAAAAGAAAGGGATGGAATTGAAACAAAATTTTTCACATTATATCACTTCAGATTTTGATTTTTCTTCTGTGGAAAAATAAGATTTTCAGGAATTTTGAGAGAGAGGGACAATTTCTTTCACACGGCAAGTCCATGCTTGTACTATCATGGCCGTCCTCCTTGCTAAGAAAACGGGAAAGGGATGCCATGCAGAATTTTCAAAGCTACCTAATCCTTCATGAAAGCATATATTGAACATAGTAGTACCATATCCACAAGCTTTATTGATTTCTATCACAAGACTTTCCACATGCTAGCCTCAAGTAGCACTAAGACCAATTAATTTTTATAAATTTATAAGGATACCTGCTCACTTGGAGCACAAAAAATAGAACAATCAGTATTGACAAACTGAGCATAAAATAATGAGAGATGAATAGGTGAAAACATATGTCGGATAAGAAATTTACCAGAAGCCCACTATACTTGGCCACCTGCTTCTAAAGGTGTATAATGGGTCATATGGCATGAATTACCGCATTTTATATATCTAACATAAGTGAGCCTTAGAAAACACTCAAACTTGGATAAATCATACCAATGTGCATTCTACAGGCTCAGAGTATCACAGATGAAAATAATTTTCACAAATCTTAAACCAAATTCTTTGGAACTAAAGCAATTTTAACCAAAGAAAAGGTTTAGGATGTTACAGGAGGTACTCCTGCTTGAAGTGCAAGTTCAGCCGCTGCCAGTGCTGTCAAAGGTGTATACTCTGATGGCTTAACCACAACAGTACAGCCAGCAGCCAAGGCGGGTCCAACCTATTACATCCAATATATGAAACAATCAGTGAACAGAAATCAAAGGCATTCAGAAAACTACTAGGAATTAACAATCGATATAGAATCAAATGGACAACCTTTCGTGTAATCATGGCCAAAGGGAAGTTCCATGGAGTTATTGCTCCTACCACTCCAACAGGCTGCAGCACACAAAGCAAGCATATATATGCAAATGAGTAGAAATCCAAGTACTTTTTTGCACAAATACAAACTTGATAAAGAAAAAAAATTATACATTACTCATGAAGAAATATTTAAAAGAGAGCTGCTCATATGTAGCCATATATCTCTAGCTTTCGATAACAATAAATTTGGATAATTTGGGTAAACTATACAAACAAATTACTTACTATTAAACAAAACAACTTCTATAGCATACATGCAGACAGCTGGTTGGTAACCAGCACAAAGGTCCAATTAGAATATATGCCTGAAGCATAGTTTTTACGTGCAAAGCTACATTATGGAAAAGAATATGAATCAAATTGCTCACCTGTTTGAATACAAGCAGTCGCCGATCAGTTGCAGGAGGCGGGATAACATCACCATACACTCGCTTTGCCTCTTCAGCAAAAAACTCGAGAAAGTCGGCTCCATAGGTAATCTGCCAATGATGTTTAAAATTTCTTATGTGAATAATCTTAGTTAAAAGAAATTCATATATCAACGGACACCAAAAACATGATATCTGCAATTTTTAAATTTGTATTTGCAGTGTACCTCACCCAGGGCCTCCTTCAAAGGCTTTCCCTGCTCCAATGTTATAAGCAGCGCAAGATCATCCTTGTGGGCAAGTATTAGATCGTACCTTAGAAGCATTCAAGATATAAAGGATCAAAGAATATCTAAGAATTGAACACACACTGAAATCCCAACAAGAAATTTTCATGACAAATTTTTGAAATATTTTCATCTTTTCAGATGTATTTGCCTTGCTTGGAGATATGATCCTTAAAGGAACTAATGGAGAAGCACTCAAAACACATTCAAACACTTAATAAATAATCCTTCCAACAGCATAGCAATTGAGCATTGATAACCACCTTGGAGAACTAAAAGAAAACGATTTAAAAAGTATTAAATAACAGCTTTCAGGGAAGTTCATTCTATGATATGAAGCATACCATTTTCTCAGATACTTGCTTCTTTCCTTTGAAGTAATTTTGCTCCAAGCTACATAGGATTAAGACTTGCATTAGAAAACATAAATAACTGCCAATCAAATACATCTAAAGATACAGCATGAGATGCATCCATCAGGCTGGTAGACAAACATCAAATAGAAAACAACAAACCAAATGTTTCATGCATGCTACATATTGCCCAAGAGCTAAACTTAAAGCACAAGAAATATTAGACTCAAGATCTCTAGTTCCATACTGTTGAATGTACTCTGGGCCGATGATATTGCATCTGTAGCTTCTTTCTTTCCCATGCATGCGACATCAGTAATAAGTTCCCCAGTAGCTGGATTTTGCACCTGAAGGAAAATAAAAGGTAATAGCCCTATAAGATTTTCTTAACAAACAATATAGACAATCTGCCAAGTATTCAAAATTAAAGATTATCAGAGGAATCTCACTACTCATAGGAACAGTGTATCAACAGGCAGTTTCAAAAGCAATAAATAAGAATAAAAAAACCCACCCCATTACCAATTCATTAATACCATATACCAGAACACTATAAACAAAAAATGCAAGCAATAATTTAGACGAAAGATAGTTCTAGTAGTCACTAGTCAATGGCGTGATGGACATATCTCATTTTCTTCAATTTGTTCAGGATCATAGCAAGTGAAGAAATATTTGAGCTTTTATTTCTAATATAACTTCATGGGTTGTCAGTAAACTTATAACTTTCTCAATCAAAAAGTTATTCGTCTACAGGTGAGATTAAATCTGGATTAGATTCGTTAAAGTGAGAAAGGTTGAGATAGTTTATAAAGGATCATGGGTCACACTACTGGTCAGACATCAGATTAAGGAATAGTGGTTAAAGTTTAAATTCGATCCTACGTGTTGTTCGGAAAATCTGCCCTGAAACTTGGATTAAGATTGGAGTTTGGGATTCTACTCCAAATCCAACCGAACCCTAATGGATATAGACAAAAGGCTTACAAGAAAATCCAGTAGTAACGCTGATAAGATTGTACAAATTCAGACCTTAATGGTCTTTCCATCGTAAGCATCGACCCACTTCCCTCCGATGAGGCCTTGCATCCTCAGCAGCCCAGCTTCCCTCAAACGAGTGACCGCGGCTGCATGCGACTTTTCAGTGCTCATCTGCAGATTAAAAACCCAAAACACAGAGTAAGATGTTGGTCCAGAAATGGAAATTCGGGAGGGATGAAGGAGAAGAGAGAAGATGGAGGGAGATTCAAGCTTGCGTGGCGACGGAGATCGACAGAGAGCATGCGAGGATTGCCGAGCAGGTGTCGCCGAGCAAGAGCCACACCGATGAGCACCATTGCGCGGGAGACACGTCAGCGTCTTCCTCACGGTCCGCCCTCTGAGGTTGCAGATCGGTTCAACCTCGTAAAGCCCCTTTTTATGGATCAACCTTCGAAGCTCGCCAGATTTGTAATGGTTTTTTTGAATTTTAAAAATCAAATACTGGATAACTACCATTTTTGATCGGCTCGAGCCCCGAAGATCGCCGGATGACTCAAAAAATTCTTTGAACTCTGAGTTGGCATCGTTCAATGGTTAATTTTAAGTTCATTTGATCTTTAATTGAGTCAACTAGAAAATGTAGATCACATGCAATGCTTAGTAAAACAAATGAGTGAGTCAATAAATTAGTTAAAGTAATCTACCTTGCTCTATTTCTCCATAAAAAGAAACACAATTAACAATTATCCGAACGTATATATACAATAATTTTTTTTTTTACTATTTTTTTTCTTTTGAAAACATTTAAAAGAATTGGTAATTTACCATAGTTTAGAACTAGGTCTTATATTAATTAAAATAAAAATTCAAAAATATATCATATTTGATTTTGCTTTAAGGGAGTATAAAGATTAAAAGAAAGCGAATTATCTCTTTTTCATAAAAAGAAAATTTAGTGTTATCACATTGCTAAAAAGTGTGTAATATTATTTATATTTCTATTAATACGAGAGATTTTACAAAAGAGAAAATAAAAATTTATAATTTTTTGTATAAAAATTTGTCGGAATGTCTATGAGCCTTTACTACTTTAATCTGAGCTTTTTTTAGGGTAGTTGTAGTTTATACCCTCTTATTGACACTATGGCCCTGTTTGGCAATGGACTAAAAATCATGGCTAAAATTACCCATGGCCAAAATCTTAAATTTATTTTAAAAAAATTTAAAAAAATTATTTTATATCTCATCTCACACAAATTCCAACATTAAACAATCACTTTATTTCACATCATACACAATTTTTAATATAACAAACTTACTTTATTTCACATCATACACATTTTTCAAAAATCACTAAAAATTCCAACCAAATCTTCTTTTTTTTCTTATTACCAAACAGAGCCTATAGGTGGCACAAATTCGTCACTTATAGATCAAATATTAATCTTGATTTTTGCAGCCTCTTTTTTTATAATTTGGAGATTATCTATGACAAACCTTTTCACATGACCACTCATATTCAGAGAAAAATTATTGAAATCTCTCCCAATGGTTTTAGTAGTTTTTTAGGCCTAGAGGAGATTGATTATTATTTCTTCTCCTTCCCGATTATATTTCTGATAAGGTTATGACAGATTCTGTAGAAGATATATTTATGTACTTCTTTCATCAAGCTCTAGATTATTAATCTCATACCATGCTCAGTAAATTCCTTCAACCCGAGCATATTCCTCTTTATTATTTTGTTGTTGACTACATTATTTCTATCGCTTCTAGGAATCGTACTCAAGTTCGCATTGGTCACATATTCCTGATGTATGCCATGGTTCACCATCATCTCCTGAATCTTAATTTTATTATCTTTTCTTGAATTCATAGTAGACATGTATCACTTTACAATAATAGAATATTTATATCATACTGTCACTTATCACTACATATTTAAAATCTTTAGTAATAAATATTTCCAAGAGTATCATTAATAAATTGAAAAAATCAGCAAAAGTAGGTAGAGGTAATATGATCCACGTAGGAGCAATATGATCTATGTAGGATTAAATGTAAATGTCTCTCCACTTACTTGGGCTGACGAAAAAGGACCTGAGGCTGCCCCTCAAGGTGAGCTTGAGACTGATGTTGAGGAGGCTGATATAGATAGATCAGGACCTTCTCATGCCCCATCCATTCAGACACCCTGACTGAAAAATGCACTCCATGAGGCCAAATTGATGGCAGGCATGCAGAGGATGACAGATCATTTTGCCTAGCAATTTATGGCCTTCATTTCAGATCTTTCCTCCGACAGAGCACCATTTATTTTTCCCAGGTGCACCGCATGACAATGAGCATGATGGTGATTAGTGATTGCGTTGTTCTTTTCATTATTATTATTACTTTATGTATTGCTTATTGCACATTTTGAACTTTAGTTCTGTTATTCTTTTTCTCTCATATTATCTTCTGTGAACATATCGTACTAATGAGATTTTTTTTATGATCTTGTTATACATGTTAGATTTTATTTATTTTTTGACTCACTTGAGGCCTTGCAGACAATACCTGACCCTATCAATAGATATCAATTTACCTTTTGAATCTATGATCTGTTCTATTTCTATCTTCTCTTTTTAATGTTTTACAAAGGGGGAGAAGATATATGTTTAAGTTATAGAAGTTATAAATTTTTTTGAAGTTTTAAAATTTTGAAACTTTTGAAGTTATAAAATTTTGAAAATAATATTAAGTTGTAAACTATTGTAATAAAATATCTCATGTGTAGATGCTCTGCTATTTGTGTATTCATATATAAATATTTCGTGGTTTATGTATAAATATTTAACATTTAATATATGCGGGTATATCTTATTTTTAAATATTATTCTTGTGTATATCTCTTATGTTGTATCTTACTCTTCTTGTTATTTTTTTAAGTTCATTTTTAGAGGAAATTTTGCTGAAGGTTTTTGTAAAATATTGAGCTAAACTCCACTCAAAAGGGAAACTAATTGATATTCATTTGAGGGGGAGTTTCTTTATTGAAGGGTAGTTTCATTTTGTAATATTATTTTTTTATATATGATAGTTTTTTCTTTAACTTAAACAAGTTGTCAAATATTAAAAAGAGGAAGATTATTGGTTCTTCTCTTGTACTAATATTGAGATTTTGATGTTTAGCAATATGTTTAAGTTAATTTGTACTAACAAAATTATTTAGTGCTTTTAATCTCAAGTTTATTAAAATTACATCTCAATTGTGATCGAGATTGGATAATTGAAAATATTTATTTGCGCTAAAATTGAGATAGAATTAAGTTGGGGAAAAGTATTCAAGCATTCAAGATTAAGTAGAGCAAATTTTATTTTTGCACTTTTTATTTTTATTTGAGAGTAGAATTTTTGTGAAGTTGATCTTGATTGCTAGAATAGTCTGGATGCTAGTTTAAGCACTTAGAATCTCATGCATGTTAATTAGGTAATCTTAAAATTTATTAAAAAGTTAAAATTCTTCTAAATATGTGGCTTGATAGTAGTGAAATCGATCTGGAGGTCAACCTTTAGTTGTGGACAGGGGTGGCAAAATGGGTCGGCGAGTCGGGTTCGGGTCGAACCCAAATCCGACCCGACCCCAATAGCCTCAACCCGAACCCGACTCATTTATTAAATCGGCAAAATTCATAACCCGAACTTGACTCTATTAATAAATGGGTCCTATTGGCGAGTCGACTCAACTAATTTATAGAGTATTTTTTGATAAATGCCCAACTCGAACCCGACCCTACCCCATTATGCCCAACCTGAACCTGACCCATTTAATAAAAGGGTAAAAAGTCATGACTCATACCTGAAATTTGCGGGTCAGGTTCACGGGTTAGGTTATATATTGCCACCTCTAGTTGTGGTAACTCTAGGGTAGCTTTAGCATGGCTGGAGGTTGACCTGCAATAGTAAGGTCAACTAGGTCGACCTTCAGCAGCGACCTTCAATAAAAATTTTGATCATCTTAAAAGATTTTTTCAGGTCAACCTGCAGGCGACCGCAGTGGTGAAGTCAACCTCAGTTGTGGTAGCTCCAGGGTAGCTTTAGGATGGCTAGAGGGTGACCTGCACTAGTGAGGTTGATTAGTACTGAAGTTGACCTAAGGTCAACCTTCAGCAATGACTTTCAATAGAAACTTTGGCCATCTTAAGAGATTTCTTTTTTGTCTACCTGGAGGTGACCTCAGTAGTGAGGTTGACCTCAGCTGACCGTTGGCTCGTTTTGATTCTCCGACGGCTAGCTGGGGGTCGACTTGAGGTCAACCTTCAAGTCTTTTCCAGTTCATTTTTCTAGCTGTTGGAACACTCATTATATAAGAAGATGAGAATTATTGGGGTATCTTTCTTAGCTCAATGATGCAGAGCCAGATCACCAACGCCAGCGACTGCGTTATAATCTACGACATCGAGCGTAGATTATAACAATTTGTTATCTTGTATATAGTTATCTTCATTTCTGTATATTTTATTTGGGTTATTATTGAGTCAAATAATATATTTTTATATCGGTGAAAATGCCCATTTTGGTGTCATTTAATTATTTTAAGTCTTTTTTGGTTAATTTGGGTTAATTAGATTCAAATTGAATTATTTATATTCAATTTGCGTCAAATTAAATTCAAATTAATCAAATTAGGTTGGATTTGATTCAATTGAACCCAGGCATACTGAGTTGGGTTCAATTGAGATCAGTTGAGATCAAAATGAGTCTTAATTGGGTCAATTTGATTCAAATTGGATTGAGTTTTATTCAATTCGAATAAAATTGGGTTTAGATTCTATATAGTTTGTGAAAGAAGTGGAAAGAGGAGGACTTGCTTACAATTGCACCATATTAAATGGGGCAGCCCTAAATCATGGCAGATCGGGCTTCTTCTCTGATCGCCCGCGCACTTCGGCGGCCTTCCGCGCACGTCGTCGTCCCCTCTGTGGCACTCACGCACGTCACCGGCCACTTCCTCCACAATAGCGCTCTTCCTCCGCCGATTCTGCGTATGAGGTTGGTTTCCTCTAACTCTCCCTCTCGTATAAAGTAGCAGACGGGGACTACGGCAAGGGAAAGTTTTTTGACTTTTCTGTGAGCGATTCTACCTTCAGAGCAGAGGTTGAGGAGATCCGGACAGGTGGTCACGGATTTGTCGCTGGCACTGCAGCAGGCGGCTGTGTTCGGCGTTCTTCCATTGATCGAGCCGAGCAGGTGGCTGCGGCTTCGTTTCGGGGACGATTTCGCTTCGTCTGAGGCTACGGCAGAGGGCTGAGGCTTCGAGATCAGAGGCTGGAGGTTCCTTGGTTTGCTTACAGTCCTCCATAATTTTCTGGGTCCTGCTTTGTGTTTTCCCTGTTTTTCCTTTCATGATGCTGTTAATATGAAATTCCCTTTCATGTGTGTTCTTCAGTATTTCCATTTATTCTTGTTTGTTTTGAGTCTAGCTTGTTTCTTCCATGCCACGATCCTGTCATTTCCCTTCACGGTAAGCCATAGTTGAAGATGAATTTTCTGTGCTTGGCATCTAGAATCAAATTCTCTGTTTAAATTCGTATTAATTTATGTTCTAAATAGATTCATATCATTCATGTTGGTGAAGGTTTTTATATATTGAATGGTATGATTAAAATTGTCATGTGCAGGAATTTTAAATTAAAATGCATATATGTTAAATTTTCTTGGAGTTTGATAATCTAGATATCTTATTGCATAAGTTTTCTGAATTTGTTTGCTAGAATTTTAATTATCGCATTTATTTCATGACACTTATATGAATATGCAAATATTTATATTTAATATAATTTGAAAAGTTTAGTTTAATCTCCTCTCCATTGCATCTAGATATATATAGATAAATAGAAACTTAAGCGTAAACCTAGAATTGGTGGCGTTAGGATCGTCTTAAATTAATCCTCACGCTGCATCACTCATTGAACTTTCTAAATGCTCCCAACAATCACCTTCATTCCCCGTCATTTTAAAATGTGAGAAAAGCATTCAAGTGGAGATTCAATCAAGCATTCAAGGCGATCTAAGTATAACTTGGACTCAAGTGCTCAAGCTCTGCATCCACTCTTCTTCTATCTCTCAAGATTCAATCATAAGAAAGAAGAGTGATTTTTCTTTTGTTGTAATATTTTGGTCTCTTTTTTTTGTCTTCATTTTGTGTGTGAAGAGGGCCTCCAAATAAGAGTTGGAGGAGGTGAGTGAGTGTGCCCTCCCTTAAAAGTGAGAATGGCTTCTAGTGAGTGGATAGAGGAGAATTTGTGTATGGGCTTCTCCGCCTAAACCAAGAGTGTGTTATAGTAAAATTTTTTCAATCGGGGTGGGGTGAATTAGGCTCGTGTTTAAGCAGAATCACGTTATATCATGTGTTCATTGTGGATGTGATATTTTCTTTTTGTTTGCACTTATATTTACTTTGACTTGTGTTATCTATTTTTTTATTTATTGCACTAACCTTTTATATTAAGAAAATGAAATTTGAAATTTTTAATTACGTCTATTTATCCCCCTCTAGATGTCATACTTGATCCTATAGAAGCGCCTATCAAACATCCTCATAGTTCAAGAATATGGCCTTAAAAAACAATCAGTTACAGTCTTACAGATAAGATGTTAAAATGGACAAAATTATATGGTTAGAATTTATCTGTGTTATTGCAATTTGGGAGATAAGATATTTTTAATGGCACGCAGTTTCTCTAGAGGCAATTCTTCATACCTAACCCATAAACAAAGAAAAGACCGTGCCCTAGATTGGTCTCTTCTTTCTCTGTGAAACGCCATTTCGTCAGGTGAGCCTCTCCACTCCCTACTATGTCTGACGGCTTCTAATCCCTTTGCCACATTTAAAAGCTAGCCTTGTTCTTCTTTCCCTAAACCCCATCCGACAGATTGTTGTTAAGTTCTACTGGAATGTTGATATTTATGTCAATGATGTGTGTTGTTTGATGAATTAATTTTAATATATATCGTGTTATCGGATTTTCTGCATTTCGTGTAGTGTACTTGTTTTAAAAATTTATTCATGATTGTTGAAACTATAAGATTTCAGAATGTTTTTTTGCGTTGCCAACTTTAAACATTTGTTATTGGTACTATGGTTTTCATTTCTCCGGCAGCTCTTCAGGCTGCAGCATTGCAGTCAGTCCCTGTAGAACTGCTGCTTGATGAGCTGCTGGAATAAGGCAAGTACTGATTTGCAGCCCTTTGTTTTTTCCAATTTTGATCTCCTTTCGAAGCAACAAAATCTGCCTTTATAGTCTGTTTGAAATATTATCTTTTTCTTGATTTTTTTGGTAGAAAGCAACATGAAAAATTAGGCTTTAGGGTGCAGAATTGTTCTCTGTTGTGGAACCAATCCTTGTTCTTTATCTCACTTTTTTGCTCCCCAAACCTTCAACTTGCGCATAGAGCAAAAATCACATAAACTAAATAAACTATCCCTTTACGGTTTTTTTTTAAGTTAACCTTTTAAGGTTTTATTTGTTGCATTTATGTGGATTTTTTTGGTGGAAGGGGGATAATGGGTGGGTTGATTTGAGATGTAATTTAAATATTTGGTGGCAATATATAAATTCAAATAAATTTGAGAGGTATGTTTGTATTTTTCCCTTATTACACCAATTAGCTGCTTTTCTCAATATTTCATTCACTTTTCGGTTCTTTTATTGAATGCCAATTGCCTTTGAGTAGATTCTGTAATAAGTTGTACCGATATGTGCACAAAATAATCTTTTAATATTTTCTTAGTCAAAACTTTTCATTTTATGTGCCTGTCAGGCTGCAAAGTTTATTTGTCTACGGGTCTATTTGTGTCCCATGGGTGGAAGAGATTTATTCGACCGAGACAAGTTGATATTGCGTGGATTGCAGTTTCATGGATTTCATGGGGTTAAAGAAGAGGAGAAGAAACTAGGTCAAAAGTTTTTGGTTGATATTGATGCCTGGCTAGATTTAAGCACTGCTGGTAAAACTGACAATATATTTGACACAATCAGCTACACTGACATTTACAGGTATATGTTATATGAGTATTTTAATGCTGCTTAAATATACTTATTATTTTTTGAACATTAATTTCAAAGAATATTGTAATGTTTGTCACCTGCTATTGATATACAGCACCATTTGTTTCATAATTTTTTATGCCATTTTATATCATAAATTCTACTGTTGGGAACATGATAACAGAACTTAATATGAATTCGTTATTTTGGAGCATGTAAATAATATACTTATTTATGCATACTGCCTTGCATTTCTTAAGTTTCATGGAGCTTTAAGATCCTTTTCTGGTTTGTAGATTGGACTGCCTTAGCATGCTTCTCATTATTAGGGTTTCTCAAAGGCATGCAGATTTGGATCACCAAATTTTTTTTAGTTACCGGATTCTATAATGTTGTTCTTCTTGTAGTTTATTCTTTCAATCCATGGATGCTAACTTCCCAGTTACTTCACTTTTATCTGAACTCGTGATTCTCTGAAATCACTCATCAACTACTGCTTTACTGTCAGTCTTATTTTTTGACATAATATTTATTATTATGTGATGCTTTCGCCGACCTATTTTGGGATTTAATCTTTATTGTTGTTGTGTTTAGGAGCCCTTGAGAAGATAAGAATACCTTTTGTAAGATATAAGATGCTCATATTGTCATCCCCATTTCTTGAATTTCGGCTTTGGGAATTTAGTAACTCCTTTATCTGGAGATCTCAGAAAATGTTATATATCTGACTCTAATCAGTTAGGCCCCTAAGTCTGATTTTATGACAAAAGTTTGAGAACCATTAGCTTTCTTCTGTTATGTCTGCTTGGTGGTTTCTGCTGGGATAATGTCATAATTATCCTACTAACTATCCTAATTTTGTTGTATTAAGGACCATAAAGATTTCACCTTGATTAACTTCCACCTATGATGTCAGAACTGTTTTGTTTCATTTTATTATTACCAATTTTTCATAATTTCTCATGCTATTGTATTAATTATAAGCATAATCTGCATAGTAACCACAAGAAACTTTTTATGTCAGTTGGTAACCAGAGTTCTAACAATGAATACAAGTAATTTCCTATTAAATTTGCTAGAAACTAAAAATGAATATCAACTCTTTTTGATGGGAGTTGACTGAATTGTTACTTTTTATAGTACGTCTAATTTCTGTGTTTGATGTGTTAAATTTATCTTTTGTTTGTTATGCACGGAATTTTTTTTTTTGGCTAAAATGATATTTGTTAACTAGCTTTCTTTTTAATCTTTTTGATCATTAAAAAAACTTTATTGCTATTGCTCCTGAGTCCACATTGCTATATTTGCACATATGACCTATAGATTTTGAATATTTTTCGTGAATTCAATTCATCATTTTTTTTTAATCCCACTTAATCTTCCAAAATGCAGGATAGCCAAAGAGATTGTGGAAGGGCCCTCTCAGAATCTCTTGGAGTCTGTAGCTCACTTAATTGCAAACACAACTCTTCTTCGATTTTCTCAGATTTTTGCCATCAGAGTGAAGCTCGGCAAGCCTCATGTTGCTGTTCGGGATCCGGTCGATTACTTGGGTGTTGAAATATTGAGATACCAAAATCATTGATTAATCCCTGCTTCTTTTTTCAAACACCATAATTTTTCTCACTCTATTTAAAAATTATGGTGATATCATTCGAATTTGAACTCTCTGGTAATTAGGCAAGTTTTATTTCTATTGAACTGAGGGAACACCACATTAATATCTGTTTTTACTCCATTAAGTAGTTTTTATTTATCTTCTATCAAAAAAAAAGGTTGTTATAAATATTACTGCATTGTGAAGTATAAAGCTGTAATTTTTTAAATAAAGCTTGCTTGTTTAATAGAAATAATTAAAAATTCTGTATTTATTTTTTAATCTTCTTAATCCCCAGAATTTTTGTTAGCTTTCTTCAATTCTTCATACTGGTTTTGTTAGGGGATGCAAATAGAAATACAAAAAATGATGAAAATACATAACATAATGCTATTTCCATATATAATTAGCATATCATAATGCCTATGAGATAATCAAATGTTTATGTCTGATGGCTGAGTTAGTTTTTTTTTTTTTTTTTTTTTATAAATTGATTGCTGAGTTAGTTGCTAACTTGGTAAATTTAATCTTAAGGGTTACTTTAGGTTTATGAATTTATTTTTTTTCTAATTTAAGGCAAAAAAAAAAAATCTTCAAATTTTCTAATAAAATTATCTCGAAAACAAACACCTGAATGCTTTTGTTTTGGTTGAAAACTAAATTAACCATGATCATTTTAAGAATAAAATAAAATGAAATAATTTTTTATTTTTTACTTTTAACATATAAATTTTAATATAAAATATTTATTTTATATTATATTTTACATGTTTTTTTAATATATTAATAAATTTTATTTATACTTTATATAATAAAAAGTCATGATCAAAATAAATTTTAACTAAATAAAAATAAGTGTAAATTTAATCTCAACTCCAATAGTTGCTTAATATTTAAATTAATATTTAAGTCAAATTTTACTCAAATTTATTTAGTTAACTACGATCGAATCAACTTGTTCTTTACTTTTTGTATAAAAAATATATTAATTATTTATTATATATAAATAATTGATTATGCTAAAAATATCTACTATGAATATGATTAAAATAAGGGTAAATTACACTCAGGTCCCTGAGTTTAACGCTTAATATCACGGGAGTCCATGTTTTTAAATTTATAACATCAGGGTCTCTGAGTTTTAATAAATTATTAAATGAATATTTTTTAATTTTTTATTATTAAATTTTTTTAAAATTATTATTTTACGCTATGCTGTTCTCTCTCTACTCCCGATCCGACGCACACGTGTGCTGGATCAGGAGAAGAGAAAGAACAGCAAGAGGTAAAACAGTAATTTTAAAAAATTTTAATAATAAAATAATAAAAAAAACCCATTTAATAATTTATTAAAACTAAGGGACCCCAATGTTAAATTTAAAAATGTAGACTTGCGCAATAATAAGCGTTAAACTCAAGAACCTAAGTGTAATTTGCCCTTAAAATAATTTAAAATTTTAATTGAGATAACTTTAAAAAAAAATTTAAAATTAGAAAATTTATACATAAAGACAGGGGTGACATACCGTTTTAACAAACATTAAGCAATATCAATAATGAAAATTTATTAATATGCTGATTCTGTGATGCAAAATTTTTTGCATTATGTCTCCTTACAGTTAAATCCTATATGCTTTTAATTGTGATGAGTGTAATTCTAATTCACGCATATTTAAAATTTGAACAGTAACTGACAATTTTTTTGGACAGTACTTCCTCTATTTCTGCATTAGAATTAAATTACATTATCATTTTAATAATGTTACATCATGCTTTAAAAAATAATCAAATTTCAGATTATTCTTTTTTTTTTAAGCATAATTTCAGATTATTCTAAGTAGGTAGTTTGTAAGGTAAGCTCCTTCTGGGTATGAGGGATCGATTGGATGATCACAAGCTGCCCCTGCGTGGCGTAGCACAGTTATTCTTCTGCCTGCCATTGATGCAGCTCCCTGACATCAATTTTTACAAAAGAAATTAGTCCTTCAGAGGTTTAAAGAGAAGGAAAACTGAAAAATAAGGCAGTTCTGAATAAAGAAAAAAGATGCAGTAGTGACTTGCAGCCTCTCTTTTGGCCTTCCGTCACACCAGTCTAGCTATTCAAAATGATATTGTAGTTTAAGTCGTATGCAAGACAATAATATTTTTTGGATTATCACATTATTTGTTTCGACTTTCGAGTAACTTAATATCTAGTTATATTGATTTTATGTTCTCCATTTCAATCTATTTTCAACCAAAGCCTTGTGAGCATGCAAGTCAAGTTCATGTAAAATAATCTCATCTCAAGTTATATTTAAACTTCGGTTCCGACCTGGAGATTGTAAACAATACACTTGAAACATCCTACTCATCTTATCCTCAACAGCCTATTCGTGCCACTTACTCTAATTCTTAATACAATCCACTTTAACGTCATCACTCTTTTATTCAGCCAGTTGTTCCGTGACAAAGCGGTATAAAAAGAAATGAATAAAAGGGATTTTAAAGTAAAACCAAAAAAATTTTACCCAAAAGATAATTTGCATTCCTTTTTAATGGCTGAAATAAGACCTTCCATTAGAATAGTCACAATAGGAAAGTTCACATAATTTATCATAAATAATAAGGTCAAGACTACTAATATACATGGTAAGTAATTGGGTTAATATTACTGATGACAAGGGTATTGATCAAACTTTTAAATCCCTTTTCCCTCCATAAAAAACAAGTAGAGCCTGATTAAAATGATCACAAGTGTTCAGTTATTACGACACAAATAGTGAGATTAAGAGATGATTCTTAAATAATGGACTAAAAATATGTTTTTTTAAGTCATCAGCCTAATGAAGAAGTAAATATCAGACATGCCTGAAGAGTTCGCAGGAATAAACCACTTTGAGTCATAGCTCCAGAACAAGAACACGTCATTAAGAGACCCCCACTTCTTGTGATTTGCATAGCTAACGAGTTCAAGCTTCTATACATGCCGGATGCACTTTGTAGAACCTGCCATTCAATAGTTTGAAAAGGAAGCATAAACTTATTTGTTTTCAATATCACAATGCATAGGTGGATTAATGGATATACACGAAAAGATAGAATGAGAAATAAATATATCTATAGAAAGTTGGAGTAGCATCAATTAAGGATAAAATTAGAAAAAGTCAGATAAGATGGTTTGAACACATAAATCATAGGTTGATTAAAACTTCAGTAAGGAAAGTTAGGTTATTAGACTTTGTCAATATAAAAAGAGGAAGAGGGAGACCAAAATAAATATAACAAGAAACTATAAGAAATGATCTCACACACTTAGAGCTAAATGAGAATTTGTAACTCATAGAATGCAATAGAAACAAAGGATTCATATAACCAACCCCACCTAATGAGATAAAAGTTTTGTTGTTGTTGTTGATCATAATGCATAGAACTTTAAGTTAATGGCATTAGAAACATTTAGTATATGAAGTCATTTGAGGTATAAATAATTACATATCTTGGATATGACAAAAGCATGTCACTAACTGGGATCACTGGATCATCACAGGAAAAAATTACAGGGTACAATTACAGATTTGACACTTTATTTAACAATATTTATATATCAAACACCCAAATTTCACTTTTTACCAAAATATAAGTATGAGTGAACTATAGAGACCTATCAGTAATTGTTTTATAGAAGGACCTATCAATAATTTGCCCAAGATATTTTCAGTGTCCCATATATGAATGCATGAGTGATAAAATTAATCAGGCTTAAAAGTTGGGTTAGTAATGACAGGCAGTAAAAATGTCTAAGTCATGCTACTTATAACTTCGAGAGAAATTCTAAATATGAATATAAAGATTCAGGTATTTGGTATGTAAATAATGTTATGTAAAAAAAATTAGAGCTATAGTTTTATTTAAACAACTTTGCAAAAATAAATAATTATCTTAAAGAAAAGGAAGAAATTTGCAATAAAACTTGAGATTTTGTTTATAAAAAATTAGAATTGAATTGTTTCTAAATCATAAAATCTTGAAAAAGTGAGGATTTATTTGCCCAAACTTTCCTTCAAATTGAAACAAGGAAGAAAGTCTTAATTTACAGATATGCATTAATACCAGAACAATCTAAACCAAGCAACAAAGCTAAAAAAATGTTCTACATCAATCTTCGAAAAGAAAGGTTGAAATGTAATGCAAATCATTGGCAGCTTTTTAGCACCCGCATTGTTCTGAATTAATTTTGAAGACTAAATTCATAAGTACCTTCCTTCGAGGAGCTAGCTTTGGTGGATCAAGAATCACCAGATCCCACAAGATGTTTTTAGATGCAGCTTTTCTCATAAATTCAGCAGCATCTTCTTTTAAAAATGAAATTTTTCCTGAGTCCATATTATTCAGTTGAACATTCTCTTTTGCAAGTTCCAAGGCAGGCATCGAAGAATCGATTCCTGTGAAAAATAGGGAATAAACTGCTTATCAAAACATGCATAGTGAAGCAAACTGTAATCTAAAGAACAATAAGATCGATCTCAAATGCTATCCCTACCAAGTGAGAGTTCTGATGGAGATAATCAATAAAGAATGAAAACATGGTAATTCTTTTCCAGTATTCCAATGTTTTTATCTATTAATTAAGGGTGAATCGTTTCCTTTCATAGTTATAGTAACTTGTCTGTTCTGTTCTTTTTGCTGTTTAGGTAAGTTTCCATAACTTCTCTTGTTTTTTATTTTAATAATTTTGGCAAGTTTTGATTTGTTTTGTCATTGTATGGGCATATCCATAAGTAGCTCTACCATTTACTATTTCGGTAGACTTTGACGAATTGACGGAAAAATAATGCCTTCCTCTAGTTCTTTCTCTATCTTCCTCTACGCTCTATTCTACTACTTCTCTTCTTCTATTTCTCCTCCACTCTTTTTTGTCTCAATCTACATCAAGTTCGAGAAGAATTCATCAAATGATTAAGCTACCTTATAACCAGACGTATTATGAAGTTAAACTTTCTTCTGTAAATTAGTCATTTAAGACAATTGTAAGATTATGATTCACATGTATGAATAAAGAAGATGAAAATCTTCAAACATAATCCAATGCAATTGGAAATAAGCATGGTAAAAGTAAGCATATTTCAAGCCCAACAGAGTAAAAGTAGGAAAAAGACGACTTCAATTCTAGGCTGAAGTGTTTCTTTCTTTTTTGATAAAATATATAGGCTAAAGTTACCTACCGCATAAAGGAGAACAAAGAGAAGAACAGTACTAAATGGATTAAAATAGTAAGAACAAGAACAAAATATAATAATAAAATAAAACTGTTGTGAAGCTTACAGTCTTTTACCAATGACATCATCAGCACCGCCAGCTGCTGCATTAAGAGCAAAACCACCACTATAGCAGCAAACATCAAGAACTCTCTGGCCTTTTGCAATAGAAGATATGAAATGACGGTTTTCACGTTGATCTGCATAAAACCCAGTTTTTTGACCGTCTAATGAGACCAAGTATGATATGCCATTCTCGATTACCTGTTAAGAGAAGAATGCTGAAACATGGATAATAGGCAGTGTTTAGATAAAACATTTACATAAGGCTACAGGCTTCCGTTGCCACTTGGCTACCAGTTAAAGTGAAATTAGGTTTCACAATAATAATCGAACTCACAACTCTCCACTTTTGAAGAACAGAAATCAGCAAAAACAATTTGAAGTTGGGATTTGAGTCATTTCTGTGGTGATCCGAAAAAGTTTCCTGAAGTTATATTCAAGTGAGTCGAAACTATAATATTTGTGATTAGTAATCAAATAATCTGAAACCAATGGTAAGCTGAAAAGTTTAGCAGGAAGCCTCCACTTCCCCCCAGAGGCTACCCCTAAACACAACACGCATTTTCTAAACAAAAAGTAAATTTCAACTTAACACATTGATGCAGAAAAACATGGACATAAATCATTAGTCAACCTAGACTATCATGACATGCTCTGTTCTAAGCAATTATTGGTACAGTGTACATTCCATGCATATTTAACTTGAACCAAAATCTCTCCAACTCGATTAGTTTCCTGTCCTAAGTGAAGCCAGTAATGACTGTGAAACATCAAGGACAAACTAGAGAACAACCACATATTGAGAACCAAGTAAAATTAAAGCTTTGATATTAAAGTTGTCCAAAAAATAATCTGTTTCTACAGAAGTGGTGCACTGATTTGAAATTCCAAAGGCATTCAACTAACGTACATGCACCGAAGCATTAGTACAAACCTTCACTTTGCTCTCATAAGGACATTCCTTGAAGTCCTTGAGATCTGATACATCCATTCCTTCTTCTTTTAATATATCAATAGATGGTCTCCATTTTACATGATTTACGTTGCTTATTCTACCAACAACTGACTCTATTTCAGGTCTGTATTTCTCAACCCAAGCAGCAGATGATGCTACAACAGCTACATCACCCAAAACATCAACTGTAAGACCAGACAACCTGAATGCACAAAATGGAATATCATCTAAGATAAACAGAGCTCCATTTTCTACAGTTAAATACAGAGAACAAAAAGTATGAGTAATATGGTCTTAGGGGAAGAAAAAAGGGAGTTGAATCCCCATCCTCAAGAAATTATACCAGATCAAAAAGAATTCAGGTATTTTCAAACCTGTCCCCTTCACTATTGACAACGCGATATGCATTTGTATCAGCTGAGGGAAGCCCCAAACTTTTCCGCAATTTAATGGCAGCATCTAATCTTTTATGAAGAAGCTTTTCCATGTTCAATGCAAAAGATGGATCACTGGGAGTGATGGAGAAAAAAAACTGTTATATAAAATTTGCGTACAAATAACTTAATGATATTCTGAAAATACTTATGGTGTTGTTCTATTTTACCATAAAATTTAACTTCTATATCAAGCGGCTTTGAATTGAAATTATGTTAAAATCGGAATATACTTGATTTAGCACAAAAATGAAACATCCTTAATTATGAAAGAACCATGCATCATCAACACCAGCAACCCAAATAGCCTTTGCATGTGCAGGTTAAGGTAGGAGGTATGATGTTACTGAGCAGAAGCCTATCAACTCGTGCACAAGTGGGAATGAAGTAATGTTCAAAATTCAAAATTCAAAATTTGCTTGATAAATGATTGGATGTAGTCGATCCAAAAATGGCTATTTCTTGTGTTTCAAAACTTGCTTTGAAATGAAATCTATTCATTGTGAAATCGGCTTGATATATACTTATGCATATACCTTAGCACTTTACACATTTGTCAAAAGTGCAAAGGAAAAATCAATTACAAATAGTTAAGAAAGAAAACAACCTTAATCAAACTGAAAGGAAGAATAGTCAAACTCCATTATGAAAACCCACATGAGTTGTCATCAATTGAAATGGTGGAGATGATGAGGCTGATAACAAGGATGCTAATAGAAGCCATACAATAGTGATCGAAGAGAAGCTTGGTAGTCTGTCAGTATCACCAGTGACGAGGAAGTTGACTTCACCATCATTGCCAGGAAATCCCTCAGAATCCCTAACAACAACAAAGAGAGGTACTTATAAATGAAACGAAAAAGTATTTGACTCTAATGGGTTAGATAGGAGAGCAACAATGACTGAATCCTATCTGTCAATGTCGACGTGCAAGGCCCATGAAGTTGTACACTGCTCCTCAGGTGGTACTTTGGACATGGTGACCATAGCGACAAACGTTGCCATGGTTTATACCTTGAAAGGAATATAGTTGATATCAAACATAATCAATTTAATAGCCTATTTCATTAAACGACTAGGCATCTAGGATTTCCTTGAATGGTTGATCAATTACAACTTTAATGGTGTAGGCCTGGAAGTACAAATGAAGTTTAACACAATCCTTGACGTTGAAGAACTTTTGCGCTTGCACCCGAGCTGAGTTCTAGCAAGGGATGTATCAATAAGGTAGTTTTTATGTACTCAAAGCAAAAAGCATCCAACCAAATGTCGTCAGTATGACCGCCTCAAATTTGGTTGAAAAGAAGCTATCTACATAGCTCTCATACTCCTTCCTAGGTACTATCAAATCCGAATCAATAGAGAGAATGCTCTGATGAGGTTTGTGAGTGGGAACAAACCCGATGGTATACTCTCAAAAAAAGCTAGTCGTAGCACTGGTTCAACCTAGGTGGAGCCAGGAAAACTACAAAGCCTAAAATCGGATGAAAACATCGTCTCAGTTGCCCTTACTGTTGGTTCAAGATTTTTCCTTTACCATTTCTCTTATTGTAATGAAATTTTGAATCTTGTACTCTTGAACAAAAAGTGAAATACTTATCCCATCATGGTTTTTTTTGCACAAGGAAAGGTTTTCCAAGTAACACCAAGTGCTTCTCCTTTTCTTTTTCATTTACCTGCATTGATAGTGGTTTGATATCTCTCTTAAAAGTCATTCTCCATGAAGGACAATCCCATCACAATGAGATCCTAGCCCTTCATTCTGTAGTGATAGGTTACAAGGTCAACACAGGCGAAATCAATGTGACCTTTAGTAAATTGAATCAATTTGACCCGGCCTCATCTCAGGTATGCAACAATTATCTGCCTAAAATAAACCGTATGTATGGGCATGGTGTCCTCGTCAATAAAATTCCTCCCAAATTCATACATTAATCACCAAAACCACATGTTTTTCACAATACAAACTGAAAAAGGGTAAATATTACTATTTCAACACAATCATTAAGTGTTGCAGGTATTTTCAAGTTAATGTTTGATGTATTTAAATTGATGAGCACATCATATCTCTTCACCTAACTCAAGTTAAAAGTTACTTAATTACAGTGGTACAACTATCATTGTAAACCGCAGAACTGTGTGAAACATAAAATTGATGCATTTTGAGCGTCTTGTGATTCAAATAGTTAATATACATAAATCCCCTTAATCCAATCAAATCCAAAAATTTCTGATCAACTTGAATTGAGCACAATTCAAATTGAAAGCCTCTGTTTCAATTGGAGCCGACTCACTTAAACCAGCCTAAATGGACAAGTTTGTATAGCCGGTATTACCTGAGTGCCTCTTCTTCTAGCTGCATGAGCCTGACGCAGAACATGGACACTGAATTGTACAGACCCCATCCAATAGGCTTCTCTGATCCATCTGCCACCAAAACAACATCACCAGTTCTTGGAGGTGGTCGACCAATAATCCTGTCAACAGCACCACTGTACACCATAGGGCTTCCATCTTTGAAAATTTGAGTCTTCCCTTTCTTCAATACAACTTTGGCCAAACCTAAAAGCCGCATAATATATACGCTTCAATACGAATTAAAAACTCCAAAATCAAGTTTTTCCTACATCTCCCAGCTATTTTGCAGTACCTAAAAAGCTAAATGAGAGAGAGAGAGAGAGTAACTACACTTTTCTCTCGGAAAATAACAGTCGTTTTGGGCTAGAAGGAACTAGACTCCGATTGAATAGGAAATTTTCAGCTAAACATTCATAGATAGTGAAAGTCATCCAAATGAAACCTTCACACACACACACTCAGAGACAGAGAGACAGACAGAGAGAGAGAGAGAGAGAGAGAGAGAGACGAACCTTTGTGGCTGACGGCGAGTTCTTCCAAGGTGGAGACGGCTGACGCCGACGAGGAAAGAGAGGGGAGCGAGAACTTCACAATACGAGTAGGGAAATGCATTTGGAGCATCGTGAATGGAAGCATGCAAGCGGACCTTTATTAAGCAGCTCTGCATTTTTTTAGGGTTCCGCCAAAAACACGTTTTTTAGAATTTGGGCCTGTCGGCGGTGCAAGCTCGGCCCATAGTAGTCTTCAATCCCACGGACCAGGCTTAGCCCAATCAGAGAGTTACAACTGTAATTATTGTTATTGCCTTATGGAGTTAAAACTGTGTTGTGGTGCTTTCCAATGATTAATTTTAATTAAAGGCGAATTAAAACTTAGATGAAAATATTTTTTATTGATTTGGCTTGATGGCGTGATACAGTCCGAGAGCCGGAGGTTGAGAGCAAGGGTGTAAGAGTAAATTCATCCGCTTGACTGATTTCAAGCTTTTCTTTTTTACGATATTTTCATTGTTATGTTGAAAATTCGATATGATCTACTTTAAAGACGCCATGATCTATCAGAAAGATGAATAAAATAAATAAAGCAACATTCACAAATAAATGCCTGTGTATAATATAAAATAAAATTAATTATTATATTTAAAATATTTGTAAGATGTGATATAAATTATTATTTTGATATATATATATAATAGAAAATAAAATTAGTTGTAAAATTTAAAATATAAAAATATAGTTAATTTTAATATTAAAATTTATATATAATGTGTCATATTTTGTTAAAATTAATAAAGTTAATTTTAATATTATTAAACAAATAGATTTATTTACAAAAATTAATTTTAATGAAGTTAAAATTAAATTTAGATAAACATATTTTATTGAAAGATATATATAATATGAAATAGAGTTAATTATTATATTACAATATAAGTTAGTTGTTATGTTAATTTATATATAGGATATGAAATAAAGATAATTTTTATTTTAAATATGTAAATAATATGAAATTAATAAAAATGTTAATATTAAATATTATATATAATGCAATATGTCTGGCTATATTTGCCAGTATATCTTTTATATTATTCTCAACAAATTTATCATACATGATAGGGTGCACAATTTTCAATGAGTTTGAGAAATATTAATGTATTTAAATATATACATTTGTATTTACATATATATATATATATACAACTATTTATGTATGTGAATGGTATTGATTTATACATGTATTTATATACTACTAGTACTTATATTTATATATAAGTATGTTAGATATTATATATATATATATGAATGCATGTGTGTGTGCAAGTATTTATATTCATATAAATGTATTTATTTTCTATTTATGTATTTATATTCATAGATATATTTATATGTTTTTGTATATATGTATATATTTTATTTTTATATATGTGTAACTAAAACTCCAGCCCAATAATGATTACTAGCATCTGTATATAAGATTAATTGATCTTCTTTTATTGAAATTATAGTTTTTGGTATTTTAATTATAAAGGTTTTTAGATATTTTATTTCTTATTTTTTAGCATCATTAAGTTGTATTTTTATCTTATCAGTGTCCCATCTAGTTATAATTTTTTCTGTGTCCTTTTTATATTGCCTATTTATCGTATTTAATTTTTCTTGTAAATTCTTTGTATATTGACTTAGTCGTGGAATAAATCTTCTGCCATAATTTAATATTCCTAAAAAACTTTGTAACTGTTTTACAGTTTCAAAAGTGTCTGGAAATTTTTTAATTTTAATTATTATGTGTTCTTGTAATGTTATTTTATCTTGATCTATAATTTTTCCTAAGTATTCAATTATTTGCTTACAAAATTTAATTTTATTTTTCCCTAATATAATGTCATGCTGAATAAATAATTTTTTTATTATTTCTAAGTGTTCTATATGTTGTTCGTATAAAGGTGAATAAACAAGATATCATCAATATATACAAGTATAAATTGACTGTAAGGAGAGAAAATAGAATTCATCCATTTTTGAAAAATTTGAGGGGCATTTTTTAATCCAAATGGCATAACTGTCCACTGTAAATGTTCAAAAGGTGTAGAGAAAGCAGTTAATTTCTTTGAATTATTATCTTTTATTTTTATGTGCCAAAAACCAGATGTAGCATCAAATTTACTAAACCATTTTACTTAACTTATATTTTTTAAGATGTAATCTGTGCTTGAAATATAGAATCCATCAAATTCTAAATTATCATTAAGTTTTTTATAATTTATAACTATTCTAGCTTTTCCTCTTTTTTCTTCAGCATGATTTCGTACCATAAATGCTGGAGAAGAATGAGGTCCAGTAGCATTTTCGATTACTAGTTTTTTAAGATCTAATAATTGGTTTCTAAATTCTTCTGTATCCATCATAGAATATACTAAAGGTTTTATTCATATTATTTTATTATTATCTAATGGAGTTAAGGTACAAAATCTTGGACTCCGATTAAACAATAATAAAAGGTTATCAGAAATAACTTATTGTAAGGATTCTAAATATCTTGATTTAAAGTTTTTAGATAGAAGTTCAGGTTTGTAATTCATTCGTATTAATTTAAAATGATTAAATATGCGAGAAATTTTTATTGATTTTTGTTGTATTGTGAATATATAATAAGTTGTATGTATGGTTAATGGTAGGTATTAATTTAGAACATCCATACCAATAATCATATCACAAAAAAAGTCTTTGCATATATAAATATGTCGGAAAAATAAGAAAATATATGTTTCTTCTGCTTGTGCTAATAATATAATATTTTTAATATATTTTAAAGTGTCCATTGCACTATTTATACCTGTAAATGATACCTTTTCGTTAAGTTTTTCAGCAAATTGTTCTACCCATAATTGTTCATTTATAATGCTACGTGTTCTCCTATATCGATAATTGCATAAATGTGAAATGATTTATATCTAGAAAAATATATTTTAATACATATTTTATTTAAATATTTATTTATATCATGAAGATTCATAATCAAGTTCTAGTTTGGTGATAGGAAATATTATTAAATCAAATAATTTATAATTTTTTCTAATTCTTATCATTGTATTTTATTCGTTATTAGATATTACTGCTTTAATTTCTCCTGTATAATCTGATCTAATAATTCCTTCAGTTATCGTTATATTATTATTAAAAATTCAACCGTTTTTTCCTTTAATTAATCCATAATATTCATTAGCAATTTTAACACTAATTATCGTTCGAATTTTTATTGTTGTATTAGGTTGTATTAGTATGTCTTCAAAAGAATAAAACTCATATCCAATTGTTATTTCTACTGGATATTTTGCAGTCTGCTCAAGTTTTGTAAAAAGTATCTTATCTTTTGAAGTAGATAAAATATTCATACTATATAGTTTACATTCATCTATTCTTTTAATGTTAATCATCTTGTCTTGTATTTTTTGATTGAAAAGTTTCATGATTGATGTTTAAGGGATAATATGTTTTAAGTATATCTTGACCAATCAGCATATCAAAGATATTGCGATCATCACTATAGATTATGTCATATTCTAATTTATAGAGGTTATTGAATATATCAATTACCATTAAACTATCTATATTTGCTTTGTATTTTAATTCTTGAATTGTTTTATCAAATGTATAATATCTTTTCTTTTCTGCTAAAGAAATATGATTTGCTATTAAATTAATATTTATATGAGATAAAGATGCACCTGTATCAATAAGAGCTTTAACAGTAATAGTAGTTTCATTAAATCCAATTAATACCTGTATAATACTTAAATCTAATTTCATAGTAGTTGTTGTATTTATTGAAGTGCTAGGATTAGGTTCATATTCATCTTGATTTAAATCTTTAATTTGTAGTTTTGTTTTTGATAAAACTATTTTTTCAATTGGTTTATTATAGCCGATAGATAATCTCCCTTCAGTGAGATGTATTTGTTTTATAAGTGGTTTTTTAATTAATTATTATTTTTTTAGCTCTTCTGAATTTAAATTTCATTCAATAGGTAACTGTATATCATTATTAGTTAACTGTTTGGGATAAATTATTTCTGAATATTGATTATGTAAATCATCTAATCTTATATCAGCAGGAATAGATTTTATTTCTACATTATTAGTTTCAGAGAAGTGTCCTAATAATCTCCAAGTAAAGAAGAAAATGAAGAAACTACCATTGAACAAATAATCAATACTACAAACTATGATCATAATGAATAATTTATATTTGATAACAATCTATATCAAAAAATTATTAAACTTAAAAATAATACTAAAAGAAAAGATATATATAAAAAAAATTTAGTCTACAACTCACAAAACAAGTAATACATTTTATTGAATATTTTGAAAGTTTTACTGATAGTTTTGAAGAACCTACATCCATAACTAAATTACAAATTATTACAAAAAATAAAATTAAAGAAATACTAAAACGAGTTAAATACTCTGATGGAATTAAATATTTACATTTAGAATGCATACAGATTACCATCAAAGCTAATTTTAGAGCAGGACTTGATTCACCTATAACATTAATAATCTCCGATAATAGGTTAATAACTATAAAAAAATCTTTAATGGGAATAATACAGTCTAATCTTTTATATCAAGTAATAAATTTTAAACTTTTTCCTAATTTCTCTATAAGTTTAGCAGATAAAAATATAAGTCAAAATTTAATGATATTTTATAAATTAGAAAATATTCTTATGTTAAAAGAAAGTAAATTTTTTTCCCACATATTTATATATGCAAAGACTTTTCTTGTGATATGATTATTGGTATGGAGATTCTAAATCAATACCTACCATTAACCATACATACAACTTATTATATATTCACAATACAGCAAAAACCAATAAAAATTTCTCGCATATTTAATCATTTAAAATTAATACGAATGAATTACAAACCTGAACTTCTATCTATGACCGAAAACTTTAAATCAAGATATTTAGAATCCTTACAAGAAGTTATTTCTGATAATCCTTTATTATTGTTTAATCGGAGTCCAAGATTTTTAAATAAAGCAGTACTAGTAACTATAAATCTGATATACCGATGACTCCAAAAACATATAGTATTATAAATAATCTTTGGAAGCTAATTGGAGGATTACAACATAATCCTTCTTTAATATATACTTTACGGGAAATAGTATCCCATATTTCTCATATTGAACATACTCTCTTCAATACCATGCAAAAATTTCAGAATGAAGAGCTATTCTCACAACATCTGCTTCAGAAATGTGAAGAATATCATTCTGAGGAATTTGATAGCTTCTATCCATTATTAGAAATTATATATAAATATAAAAATATTAATTCACCACATATGGAGAATGCCAAAAGGAAGACGTATTTCAACAAGGTGATGACACTGTTATCAAAAGATCTACAAACGGATTCTGGATAACATTTATGAAGACCGAGCTCTTTCATATTTAGTCAAAGAATCTTTATTACGTCTACCAGATCAAAGGCAAAGGATATTTTCAGCATTTACTCCTAGTATGGAAAGACCAATAGAATTGGACATTGTTCGGAAATTAATTATCGACACACATCACTTTGATAAATGGAGCGAACTTTCCCAAATTATCAAAACAATCATATCGGCAACAGATACATATGAACGAATCCTGAAATTCGAGATTATATCAACCTTTATTGAACCACATCAATATCTTGTATATCCGGCGTATCAGATATGGAAACTCACATGACAACGGACAAGAGGACAACCTCAATTAAAAGAGTTTTTTGGTTATTCATGGCATCATGAGCAAAAAGTAAATTTATCAGAACTCCTAGTTGAATATCAAGATCGCCATAATCATAAAATCCTCAGTAACGAAAGAATTATGATCTAAGATAATGAATATTTAGTAGATATTGTGACTAATATTACTACTCTAGATTTTCAATGGGGACCTCAAACAAATCAACTATTGGCTGATTTACAACTCAGCAATTCTCCTCCAGCTACACCAGACAATATTTCCATCCAGTCTGACTAAAAAAAGAATTCAAGATAATATCGAAGACTTTAAGATAATTTCGTCATCTTCCAGCAAATATATTAAAGTAGGGACTTCTTTATAATTTTACAAATATTCTGTGCAGCGAATCTGGCATGCACAAGGAATCAAAAGCAGAGCATCTCTACTTTCGGTGTATAATTGAAGGCATCTGCGCCTTTATGTCTAATCCGATAATAATTATAGTTCTTTTTCTCTCTATAAAACCCGAGAGCCTCCGACCTGTGGAAGGCATCAAGTAAACGAGTTTACATCCTACTCACATCCTACTCTCTCAAAACTGCAGGTAGTCATGGATCATTCCTAGAAAAGTAAATTATTAAACTCCAATATGCCTCAACAGAGGACTAATAATATTTCCTCTCTTATACATCCGTATACATCACACATACATAATATGGCAGTTCCTAAAAAATGCCAGAAAAATATCTCTTTCAGGGAAAGAACAATAACGATAGATTGTCTTGATAAATTTAATCAGCAAATAATCTCTTCTTTAGTTAGCAGTACTAGTAACTATAAATCTGATATACCGATGACTTCAAAAAGATTTTTTTGGATACTCATGGGATCATGAGCAGCAATTAAATTTAACCGAACTGTTTACTGAATATCATAATCGTCATACACGCAAAGTTCTCAGTAACGGTCGAATCATGATTTTCGATGAAGAACAGTTAGTTGATATTGAGTCCCATCTAACCACATTAGATTTTCAATGGGGACCTCAGACAGAACAAATACTCGCAGATCTACAACTTGGCAATTCACCTCCAATAACTCCCGAAATGTCTCTATACAATCAGATTAACATCAGATCGCTGTCAGGGACTTCTTTATAATTTTCCAAATTTTTTCAGATTCGCTGAAAAGAAAGGTCGCCATCAAGGACCATCAAGGACTTCTTTATAATTGCCAGATTCTCTGCCATATTCGCTGCCATATTCGCTGTTAAGATTCCCGCATGATGCGCACTTTCGGTGAATAATTGAGTCTTTATGTCTATTCCTGTAATAATAGAAATGCGTCTTTATGCGTCTTTGCTGTAATGCATAAGAGAGAGGTATGTAGTAGTGTGTGTGCTGGTAATCTATATAAACGATAGCCTCCAACCTGTGGAAGGCATCGTTGAAGTGAATCATGAAGAGCAAAACTAGGCATACAAATCTTGTATCAGAGCCTTGTAAGTATTAGTACAATTGCAATAAAATAAAATAAAAATATTTACTTATGAGATATTTTCTCGGGAGAGAAAATCAGCTAAGATATTAGTAAAACCAGGGTTGAAAAAGATTGTATAAGAGTATTCTTCAAGAAGTAATAGCCAGCGAATTCGTCTACTATTATTGTCATATTTTTTATTTTTAATATAATGGTATAAACCTTTATTATCAGTAATGATTTGAAATGTTCTTGGTAAAAGCCAGAATTTAAAATTAGTTATAAATTTTAAAATAGCAATAAATTTCTTTTCATATGTTGAATAATTTATTTTAGATTTAGAAAATTTTCTGGACGTATATCCTACAATGTCCTTTTGATGAGTAACTAAAACACCAGCCCAATAAAAATTACTGGCATCGGTATATAAAATTAATTGATCTTCGTTTGTTGGGATTATAGTTTTTGGTATTTTAACTATAAGGTTTTTGAGATATTTTATTTCCTGTTTTTCTTCGTGATTAAGTTGTATTTTGATTTTATCAGTGTCCCATCTTGTGATAATTTTTTCTGTATCCTTTTTATATTGTCTATTGATAGTAGTTAATTTTTCTTGTAATTTTTTGTATATTGACTTAATCGTGGAATAAATCGTCTTCCATAATTTAATATTCCTAAAATCTTTGTAGTTGTTTAACTGTTTTGAAGGTGTCTGGAAATTTTTTGATTTTAATTATTATATGTTCTTGTAATGTTATTTTGCTTTGGTCTATAATTTTTCCTAGATATTCAATTGTTTGTTTACAGAGTTCAATTTTATTTTTTTCTAAGATAACACCATGTCGAATAAATAATGTCTTTATTATTTCTAAATATTGTAAGTGTTGTTCATACGAAGATGAGTAAACAAGTATACCATCGATATATATAAGTATAAATTGACTGTAAGACGAAAAAATAGAGTTCATCCATTTTTGAAAGATTTGAGGGGCATTTTTTAATTCAAATGGCATTACTGTCCATTGTAAATGTTCAAAAGGAGTAGAAAAAGCTGTTAACTCTTTTGAATTATTATCTTTTATTTTGATTTGCCAGAAACCAGATTTAGCATCAAATTTGCTAAACCATTTTGCTTCACTTATATTTTTTAGAATGTTATCTGTTCTGGGAATATAAAAGCCATCAAATTTTAGGTTAGCATTTAGTTTTTTATAATTTATAACCATTCTTGCTTTACCTCTTTTTTCTTCAGCATAATTTCTTACCATGAATGCTGGAGAAGAATGTGGTCCTGTGGCATTTTCTATTAATTCTAATTTTTTTAATTCTATTAATTGATTTTTAAATTCTTCTGTGTCTAATGGAGAATAAACTAAAGGTTTTATTCGAATTATTTTTTTCTCGTCCAATGGGGTGAGTGAGCAAAATCGTGGACTACGATTGAATAATAATAAAGGATTATTAGAAAAAAACTTCTTGCAAAGATTCTAAATATTGAGTTTTAAAATTTTCGGTTAGTGATAATAGTTCAGGTTTATAATTCATTCGAATTAATTTTAAATGATTAAATATTCGGAAAATTTTAATAGGTTTTTGTTGTATTGTAAATATATAATAAGTGGTATGTATGGTTATAGGTAGGTATTAATTTAAAACGTCTATACCTATAATCATGTCACAAGAGAAATCTTTACATATGTAAATTTATGGGAAAAAGATAGAGATATAATTTTCTTCTGCTTGTGCTAATAAAGTAATATTTTTTACGTATTTTAAAGTTTCTATTGTACTATTAATTTCTACAAATGATACCTTTTCATTCAGTTTTTCAGCAAACTGATCTACCCATAATTGTTCATTAATAATGCTACGTGTTGCTCCTGTATCAATGATAGCATAGATGTGAAATGGTTTATAACCTGGGAAATTTATTTTAATACATATCTTATTTAAATGTTTATTTACATCATAAAGATTCATATTCAAGTTCTAATTTTGTGATAGAAAATAATATTAAGTCAAATAGTTTATAATTTTTTCTAATTCTTATCATTGTATTATGTTCATAATGGGTTATTACTGCTTTTATTTCTCCTGTATAATCTGATCTAATAATTCCTTCCGTAATTGTCATATTATTATTAAAAAGCCATCCATTTTTTTTTTTTATTAATCCATAAAAGCCATTTGTTATTTTTACACTAATTGTTGTTCTAATTTTTTCAGTTGTATTTGTTTGTATTAATTTATCTTCAAAAGAGTAAAATTCATAACCTATTGATATTTCAACTGGATATTTAGCTGTTTGATCTAATTTTGTTATAACAATTTTTTCTTTTGATGACAGAACATTTATTCCATAAAGATTATATTCATCAAGTCGTTTAATATTAATTACTTTATCGTTTATTTTTATTTGAATAGTTTCATGATTAATGTTCAGAGGATAATATTTTTTAAGTATATCTTGACCAATAAGCATATCAAATGTACTTTTATCATTACTATAAATTATATCATATTCTAATTTATAAAGGTTATTAAAAATATCGATTACCATTAAACTGTCAATATTTGTTTTATATTTTAATTCTTGAATTATTTTGTCAAATGTATAATATCTCTTTTTTTCTGCTAAAGAGATATTATTTTGTATAAGGTTTGATTTTATATGAGATATAGATGCACCTGTATCTATTAGGGCTTTAACAAAAATAGTAGTTTCATTAAAACCAATTAATACTTGGATAATACTTAAATCTAGTTTTGTAGCAGAAGGCATTTTTTGTGAAGTACTAGTAATAGTAGAAGTAATTTTATTTTCATTTTCATCTTAATGTAAATCTTTAATTTTTAACTTTGCTTTAGATAAAGTTGGTTTTGTCTTTAATTTTAATTTAGAATAACCAATAGATAATCTTTCTTCAGTTAAGTATAATTGTTTTAAAGGTGGTTTTTTATTTAATTATTGTTTTCTTAATTCTTCTAAATTTAAATTCCATTCTTCAGGTAATTGGATATCATTATTTGTTAATTGCTTGGGATATATTATTGCTGAATATTGATTATGTAAATTATCTAATCTTATATCCGAAGAAATGAGTTTTATTTCTACATTATTAATTTCAGAAAAATGTCCTAATAAGCGCCAAGTAAAAGTTAACGGTTTACTACCTTGTAGCATTGGTATATTTTCTAGTTTGTAAAAAATCATTAAACTTTGATCAAGGTTTTCATCTTTTAGACTTATTGAAAAATTTGGAAAGATTTTGAAATTAAGGACTTGATATAATAAGTTTGATTGTATAACTCCTATTAATGATTGCTCTGTAGTAATTAATCTATTATCAGAAACTATTAACGTGATAGAGGAATCTAGGCCAGCTCTAAAATTGGCCTTAATTGTTATTTGAATACATCCTAAATATAAATATTTTATTCTATCAGTATTTTTAACTTTATTTAAAATTTTATTAATTTTATTTTTAGTTATAATTTGTAATTGAGTTATTGCTGTTGGTTCATCAGAACTATCAGTGTTGCCTTCAAAATATTCAATAAAATATATTATTTTTTTTGTTAATTGTAATTTGAATTTTTTTTATATATATCTTTACCTTTAGTGTTGTTTTTTAATTTAATTATTTTTTGATAGAGAGTATTATCAAAAATAAATTGTTCGTTATGTGTTTCGGCTGATGAAGTTATTATTTTTTCTATGTTTTCATTTTCCGTTCTCTGATTCTTCATGTAGCATGAATATATGATTTAGTTCTTCTTCATCCGTGTTTATTTCAGAGTCATTTGAATCTGATTCAGATTCTGATTCTGTAGTAATATTGAGTTGATCTATGTTAACATCATCTATAGAAGAGATTTCATAATCTATATCTGTTAAAGTATCTATATCAGTTCCTGGGATAATCTCATAATATTCAGTTATTAATTGAAAATAGGTTTCTTCAATAATTTTAATATCTTTTTTACAATTATTGACAAAATGACCAGTTTCGCCGCATTTAAAATATTTGCAATTTTTCTTAGACCAAGTTGGTTTACTTTTAAAATACTTATTTTTGGTTTTAAGCTGTTGGGGTTTATAGCGTAAACGAAAACGTTTGAAAGGTTTAGATTTTAAAAAGCGTCTAGGTTTATAAGATTTATGAGAGTATCGGTTAGGTTGTGTTTTGTGTGTTTTGTGTTTGTGTCCACCATGCTTGTTGCGAGAGGCTAATATACCGAATTTATACGTAGGTAAAACATTAATACAATATTATTTATGTCGGGCTTTATTTTTATCTTTATAAAAAAAATTTCATAATTTTTGTTCGCGACAATATTCAATGAATAAATTCATTGCACATTTAACTCGGAGGGCTAAAGTATCAAATTTTAAATACGTGATATCTTCATTTAATGCTTTATTAATAAAATTTATATATTTTTTTTTACATTTTTCATCCCACGGAGTTGGGAGTTTATTGAAATAAATTTGTGCCCAATGATCATATTGAGACATTGGGAGTTTCCAAACATATTCCATATATTTTTGGGAAAATTCTTCAATAAAACAAATATTTCCAATTTGCATACGGGATAATATTATTTCAATACGTTCAACATCTTCTGTATTATCTAGTGAGCCTCCAGCAAAAAATTCTAATAAAAATTTTTCAAGTAAGATTATAGCATCATCTTTATTTTTTTCATCTTTAATTTTCTGAAATTGCGGATAATTTTCAAGAGATTAAAAAACCATAGAGGCAGATCCAGAAAATTTAGATGTCATCATTTCTTATAAGCATAAATATTTTTAAGTCCGTGTATTAATTGTATCCATTGTGAGATATAAGCTTTTCGTTCTAAAATTGGAATCTTATCAATATTAAATATGTAAGGATCAGGTTTTTGATTTGGGAATGGTTTATTTTGAAAAAAAGATTTTTCATTCGTATAGATATCATCGAAAGGATCTTCTTCTTTTGGTTGAAAATGTTGGTCTGTATATTCATTAAAATATTGTGCAGGTGAATTATGGTGTGGTTCACCATGCGTTCGTTTGCGGGAACTAGGTTCACCGACTTCCATATAAATTTCAATAGTATTGGGGATGTCTGTATGAATACTCTGAGTATCACTAGAATTCGGGGATTCTATTGTATTGCTACTAGTTGAGTCTATTTCATAATCGGGTGTATAATTATATAATTGAAATAATTCTTCCTTTTGCTTATAAATTTCTTGAATTATCATTAATTTTTCGGATGTAGGATTAGTCATATAATCTTGAATTTTATTTTCTAAAATTTGTTTGTTTATTAAAAATAACTCATAATATTCTTCCAGATTTAAATTCTCTTCCAAACTATTGATATATTCTATTGTATCAATGGTTTTTTTCTTTAGTGGAATATTCATCCAATGATAATATTTTGGGGTATTATCATCAAAATTATCGGTTCCTTTAGTATGATGAGGTAAATGTAATTTTGTTTCTATTAATTTGAGATCATCTTTTAATTCTTTTATTTCAATTAAAGTTGCTTGATTTTGAAGTAATAAGTTATCATATAATTCATTATTTAATTCGATTAATATTTTAAAATTATTTGTTAAATTATTATTACTAAGTTCAGTTAAATATCGTGAACTACTTTCAGGTTTTTTCATAAGTTCTGAGGTCATGTTGATCATACTGTTGTTGCTTTGTGGATAAATTTAAACTTTAAAGGTTATAAGCATCAATATAAATACAAAGTCTTTATGATTAATTTTGGATGGTACCTAAAACCATGTTCTTACCCAACCTTTATAGGATTGCCATAATATCTACTGAATGGCATCTCTAGCCTTTAATGGAGAATGAGGCGTAATTACGGAAGAACGTATGAGTTTTTCCACAATTAATCAGACTATATGTTTCAAAGCATGAACTTAAAGTCTTTCAAGAGTAAATTTATCCTACTGCAACAACAGCATAAAAATTTAAGCTACCATTACAACAAGCAAAACAATAAAGTAAATATAATTTTTTTTTTTTGATTTTATTGCAATTGTACTAATACTTACAAGGCTCTGATACCAGATTTGTATGCCTAGTTTTGCTCTTCACGATTCACTTCAACGATGCCTTCCACAGGTTGGAGGCTATCGTTTATATAGATTACAAGCACACACACTACTACAGACCTACAACTTCGTTGTTGATGAAGATGTGAAGTAAGGAAGGGGTTAAGAAAGATAATTAACGATCTAATTTCTAGCCAATATGATATTTGTTCAAAATTGAAATTATAATTTTCAATTTGATCTCAATTTAATCTAAGATTTAGATAAGAGTTCGATATGACCTCACACGCAAGTAGGCCTGTCAATGGATCAGATCATGACTCGATCCGATCCGAGTTCCGATCCGAGTTCCGATCCGATTAAACCCCCAAATAAATTTTTTTTTGACCCGTCAATCCGCCCCGTTTACTAACCCGATCCATTTACAAATAAATGGATCGGATATGGATCACCATTGACCCGACCTATTTAAAATCTGATCCGTTTATGTAATCTAATTTGTAGTTCATACAGGGTTATACTGTAGCTAATAATCTTTTTGTTGGAAGGCTCAAGTAAAGAGCGTCACTATAATTAATTAATAAAAAAATCTTACATATTATATTAGTAGATTATAGTTTATAATACTCAGTTTATATTTCATAATATATATGTATATATATTACAAATACTGATTTTTATATTAAAATATTTAATTAATTCATAAAAATATAATATTCTTCCCTTATTTTATTTTCAATAAATTTAACATTATTTTAAATTTGATTATGAAAATTACTTAAAAATAACTACTTTTATTGTAAATGGATTAAATCCAAAAACTCGAGTTCTGAACCGATCCGATTTCTGAGCTGAGAGGATATGGATCGATCATGACCCGATCCGACATATATAGATTTGGATCCGGGTCAGAGTCAACCTGACCCGAATTCGATCCATTGACAGGCCTACACGCAAGATCAACATGGCCAATTGGTTATTGACGCAAACTTAGCCTACATTAAAGTCGATTTTCTTTTCAAATAATTTTTTATTTTTCGCTCAAAATCCTAAGTATTTATATGTTTTTCATACAATTATTTTAAATTTTGAACACCTACCTGAATATAATACTATGCATATTTAGATAAAAGTCATAAAAAGAAATTCTAAAATAGTTATATATTAAGCTATTAGATGTTCGTGCTCAGAATTATATTACAAATATTTATGTGATTTGGTATTATTTAGATATTAATGTTGTCTACGTGTTTATTATTATTAAATTTTTTATTTTATAATTAAAAGATGATAATAAAAAATTAATTTAATATTATCTACTTCTATTATAATTAAGTAATAATATAATAATTTTTATAATATTATCTAAATATATCATTAATAAAAAAAGAATTTGATTTGTATGATTTTTTTTGAATATGTATAATTAATTAATTAATTATAATTAAAAATAAATTAATAAAAAAAACATACTTATAACAACGATGGGGCCATACTTATAACAACGATGGGGCCTTATTACGATTAATAAAAGTCACATGTACTACGAGTGACTCTACCTAATAGAAGTAGCCCCTAGTAGTAGAAATCACAGTAGAAAAATTTCTAATTTTAATTATTTTTAAAATTTATTTAATTATTTAAAAATTATAATTTTAGCTCTTCAATTTTAAAATAAACCAATTACCTTAGATTTGTCAACTCACAAAAATTTTAGAAGACAAATCATCCAAAATTTGTCATTATGTTCTTACAATTAAAATAATTCAAAATTAATTTATTTTTATTTTTATTTAATATGCATATTTGTCTTTGGAACCCTTTCATAATTATGAAAACATTTTTACATGAACTAGAAGCGCACTTCATTTAAAATATTTAAAATATTTTTAGTTAAAAAACACCTCATTTAAAATATTTGAGAATTTTTTTTAATTTTCATCTAAAATAGTATGGCAAACCTTATATAATTTATCTTCTAAAATTTTTCATCAATTGACAAATTTGGAGAATGGGTTTACAAATATCAAAATAAAGAAAATGCCACAATCAATTCGTGACATTAGCAATTTTCACAAAAGGGAAATTATATAAGGAGGCATTTGGTTCGTTATTATCTTGGTATTATGTTATGTAATCTAGATGTCATCTTTTAACTACTAATTGTATAATTTAATATAAAATTATTTATAAATATTATTAAATAATTATTTTCTCTAGATAACATAATAATTTCAAAATAACATTAAACCAAACGCCCCCTAAAAAGAATTAAAATTACACTTTTATAAAAAAAATAATTAATATTAAGCAGAAATACTTCTACTTAGTAAAAATCACCCATAATATGAGCAGCTTCTACTTACAATGGCACCGCTTTATTACAAATATATTTTTTGTTATTAATTTATTTTTAATTATTCTTAATATATTAATTAGTAATTTAATATACTTATTTAAAAAATTTATACCTAAACAAATTTTAATTGAAATTAATTAAATAATGTAAATTTTGAAAATATATTTTTGTTCGTCTGGTCCTCCGTCGTAGCTTCGATGCGGGCCTAATCAAATTTCTCAATCGAAAATGCTCGTCGGAGCACTCAGGAATCTAGCTCGCCGCCCCCTTGTACCCGGAAGAGAAACCCTAAACCCTAACCGGCTGCTTCATCCTCCCACCCTCCCATTTCCCAACCTACATCGCCTCTTCTCCTCCGACGGCGACGCCGGCGGGAGTGGCACCACCGAGTGGACCGACGAGATAGTCTATCTGGACGAGACTGGCGACGTTATCTGCTCCGGCCGCGGCCTTCGCCCCGCGGAACCCGGCCACGACTCCCACGTTATGGCCGGCGGATTCCGGAAGCCCATCTCCCCCGCTGCTGCCGCTGCTAAGATGGTCGAGATTGCCAGCCGATGGCGATGGGGTCCCGACCTCCACAGCCACCTTGACCGCCTTCCTTTTGCGCCCGCACCTTCGCATCTCCATCTCGCCCTCTCCCACCTCTCCGACCCGGAGGCCTCTCTGTCGCTACTCCGCTGGGCTCGTCGCCAGCCTTGGTTTTCCCCCTCGGACGATTCCTATTCCCTCCTCCTCGATCGTCTCAATCTAGCCGGAGATATGGACTCCGTTCTCGCCCTGTTTGACGACATAATCTCCGACGCTGGTGCATCTCCTCCCCCTTTCCCCTCCGCCCTTAATTGCTCGATTCAGTACCTAGCCCGCGCCGGCCGCCTCGAGGTGTCCTTCTGCTGCTTCAAGAAGCTCCGCGATCTAGGGTTTGGCGAGTTCAAAACCCAGACTTATAATTCTCTCATAACCCTCTTCCTCAGTAAGAACCTCCCCTACAAGGCCTTCGAAATCTATGAATCCATGGAGACAAGTGGATGCCCACTCGACACTTCCACCTATGACCTCATGATCCCAGCCCTTGCTCGATCTGGTCGCCTCGATGCAGCCCTTCGCCTCTTCCAGGATTTGAAGTCTCGAATCGGTGATCGGCCAGGATTTTCCATCTATTCCGCGCTGGTCGATTCCATGGGCAAGTCTGGGCGGCTCGACGCTGCCGTGGGAATTTACAGGGAGATGTTATCCACGGGGTACAAGCCTTCAGTTACCATGTATATATCCATGATCGAATCCTTGGTGAAAGCAGGTAAGCTTGACGCTGGGCTCAGTCTCTGGGGCGAGATGAAGGCCGCCGGTTTCCGTCCAAACTTCGGACTTTACACTATGATGGTGGAGGCCCAGGCCAGGTCTGGGCGGCTCGATGTGGCTGCTACCCTCTTCTCGGACATGGAGAAGGCTGGTTTCCTCCCAACTCCCTCCACCTACGCTTCTCTGATTGAGATGCATTCTGCTGCAGGACAGGTTGATTCAGCAATGCGGCTCTACAATTCCATGATCAGTACTGGTCTCCGGCCTGGCTTGAACACCTATACGGCTTTGCTTACAGTTCTTGCCAACAAGAAGCTACTGGATTTGGCTGCGAAGATCCTGCTTGAGATGAAGGGATCTGGGTATTCTGTGGATGTGAATGCAAGTGATGTGCTGATGATATACATAAAAGAGGGATCGAATGAGCTAGCTTTGAGGTGGCTTCGTTTCATGGGGTCAGCTGGAATTAGGACAAACAATTTTATTATCCGGCAATTGTTTGAATCCTGCATGAAGGCGGGATTATACGAATCTGCACGTCCTTTACTTGAAACCTACGTGAATTCAGCCGCAAAGGTTGATCTGATCCTTTACACGTCAATTCTTGCTCATTTGGTGAGGTGCCAAAATGAGAAGAATGAGCGGACTATAATGGATATTATGAGTGTGACCAAGCACAAGGCTCATTGGTTCATGTGTGGCCTTTTCACTGGCACCGAGCAGAGGAAGAAACCAGCTCTCTCTTTTGTTCGGGAATTCTTCCAAGAAATTGATTATGAAACAGAAGAGGGCGCGGCGAGGTATTTTGTCAATGTTCTATTGAATTATCTAGTGCTCATGGGGCAAATGAACCGAGCTAGATGTGTTTGGAAGGTGGCCTATGAGAACAAGTTATTCCCTAAAGCCATAGTCTTTGATCAGCACATTGCGTGGTCGTTGGATGTGCGGAATTTGTCGGTTGGAGCTGCTTTGGTGGCCGTGGTGCACACTCTTCACCGTTTTAGGAAGAGGATGCTGTATTATGGCGTCGTGCCCCGGCGAATCAAGCTTGTGACTGGTTCGATGTTGAAGATGGTCGTGGCACAGATGCTAGCATCTGTCGAGTCACCTTTCGAGGTGAGCAAGGTTGTTTTGAGGGCGCCCGGAGATTCAGTGCTGGAGTGGTTCAAAAAACCTATCGTGCAGCAGTTCTTATTGAATGAGATACCAACAAAAGCTGATGTTCTAATGCACAAGCTTAATGTGCTCTTCCCTAGCTCTGCGCCCGAGGTTCGATCGCTTTCTCCCCCTAAGCCACTTTTATCCAGGTGATGTTTCATGCCACATATATTATCATGTTTTTCTTATCATTAACCAATTCTTGCAATCTATTGTGCTTAGTATTGTGCAAGTAATCTGTGCTAAATGAGATTGTATATATATTTCCCACCAACATTGATCTCTTACACTTCTTATATTATACATTTTCTGCTGGAAATTTTATTTTTACTTTAAGTGCATGTATAGAATATTGGGTTTTCTTGAATACTAACCCTTTTGTTCCACTGGGTGACCTCTAGTTCTCCTAGACCATGTGTGCTATGCTGAAGTCTTTTGGGGTCTGGGGGCAAAACCTCCATTATCGGTGTTTCGGAGTTTTATGTCTGCCTTGGACTGGTGCATGAACTTCGATTGGATTTGGGCTGTGGTCATACTTTCTTTTGATTCCGAAAAGCCATTCCTTCCATGTTTAAGATTATTCATCATAGTGAATTTTCTGGTTGCCGCTGCCCGAGGATGTGATCTTAGTTTAAAGTGATGTGTGCGTGTTTGATCTCTATTAGCATCAGTTATGTTCAGCATTTTTTCAAATTCGTTATAATCCTGAAAAATTTGCAAAATGACTGGCTCTTTTTTGTTGGATTCATCTTAGTTTACCCTATTTCAGTGCAATGAAACATGAGATTTTTATATTTTAGACAACTAATATTTGTTGTTTCTTATGTGAACGTCTAATGTTGATTGATTGTTTTAATATTTTGTTTTCATTACTGGAAGCCTGGAACTGCGAATAATCAATCCTATTGCTTCATGCTTACAGGCATCCCTTACAAAGATAAAGAAAGCGGAAGGATCCGATTTAAAAGAGTTCCGCACTCTGTTAGCGTTAGGCGTCAAATCTTCTCTGTGACTTCAAAAGAAAGTCATGTTAATTACTAATCGAGTAGAGTGTAAGTGAGTTTCGAGTTTCTAACATAATTTGCCACCCTTTTTTGAAGATATGCTCAGCACTGAAATTTTTTTAGTATCATCCACTGATTCTTTGCTCATTTAGCTGCAGGAATTTATCCATTTAGTCAAAATGATGTTTCTCAATCCACCCTCAAGATTCTTAAACCAAACTCAACTAAATTTTGTGCAATTATCTGTTTTCGAATAAATAAAGTTATTTACATCTCTCTTGTTGATGACAAAGAGAAAAACTATAGAACCAAGTAGAAATAGATCGAATCCGCTAAATTTGCAGAAGTACTGCAAAAGCTGGTATTATAATGTGAGAGAACTTGATCGCTCTGGGGATTTAGGAATGAATGTCAAGAGGATTATGAGTCTTGAATGAAGTAGGAAACCATGGGACTGGAATCACCCCTTTACTGGTTTGGTTCATTTAGTCGGAAATTTATAGTCGGGAAATTTATAATTGAGAATAGTGATAAACTGGTTCTTAGAGCGAACAGGATTGGGCAATAGAAGGAAGATAAGTTTTATGAGCGATATAGAATGTCTGATTTCTACCCTTCTAGCTTGAGTTGCCCTCAAGCCTTCCATTTTTTTATTTTTAAATTTTTTTATCAGACCTCAAGCCTCCCATTAGTTTGTCAGCACTTGTCTCAAGACTTGAAATTTTTCAAAAAAAATCATCCTTGTCGAACGAAAACTATGGTATAGTAATAACTTCAATTTCTCAAATTCGATGGTATGGTGTGGGTTTAATTGAAAGCTCAATAGTGGAATTTACATTTAAAAAATCGGATCGATCTTCGAATCGATGGAATGAAAAGTTTAAAGTTTTAAAGTCGAACCAAAGTTGGATCATGATTGGACTGTTATGATATAATAATTAATGCATAAAATTTGCACCCGACATAGGCTAGCCTCCTCTTTTGACTTTGACAATAGTGCGGCGGCTCCTTCCCTCTCTCTCTTGTTGTTATCGCTGTAAATGACCCCGTTGAGAAAATATTGTCGTGTAACTCTTATGAATGACACTACTTTCTCTTTGCTTAATTATAGAATGAACCCCAATTTCCAACTCCAACGCCTGCAAAAGGTTCAATTTGTAAAACTAAAAAAAGAATGGCTATGCAACCATAGAAATGGCCGTGCCAAAAAGGCCTTTAATTAATGAATCAGTGCATTATGAGAAGGGGACATTGCATATCAGTAAGCTCTAAATTATCTTATTTAAATATATTAGATATCAAATTCTTATTATTTAATAATCAATGTAAATTTATATCTTGGCAATATGATAATTTTTTTGGCATTATAAAACTGATGTTTCTGGAGAAAATATGCAATGAGTTAAAGCCAAAAGTTTTACATTCACTTTAAACTTCTAAAATATAAATAATGAGAACTAATTGTTTAATTTAGAAATTTAATTATCTCTAATAAATATTAGTGAATATGAGGGAGCTTATATTTTCAGTTCTCATGTAAATTAATGAGAGGCCTTTATAGCTCAACTATGTATAATAAAAAGGAGTCATATTTGTAAAATATTTCATTTAGATACTTACACTCTACCAAGGGTTAAAGTAAAGTCCCCTTTCATAATTAAAAGAAAAAAAAAATCCCACCATCAATTTTGTTGTCAACTAAGATAGCATAAGTTATAAATCCAAAAATAAATAAATAAACATCGCATGAAATTTGAAATATTTTTGTAGATTTAGGAACTCTTTCTCTCTCATTTTTTTGTTTTCTTCTCTCTAAATGTAAATGAGATTGTTTGTTAGTGCAGTGAAATTAATCTATATTTTTCTTTTTAAGGTAAGAAACAAAATGGAAAGATAAATAACGAGAGAATAAGAGAACAATAAATACAGAAAGTTTAACCACATAAAAATTTCTATAGAAAATGCGCAGAGCTACATAGAATTTCATTACATTCATACGAAGAGAATCACAAGGGAAGCATGCGATCATTTTTATAAGTCCAGCTTCTCTTTTAAGTTGAGCCATAAAAAATAATTTTAAAATTTTTCATGCTAGTATCAATTTTCTCTTTATGACTCTCGACATATCTAATAATTTTTTTTAAGTTGTAATTCTGTAATTATTTTTTATCATATTTTAAAAAAAAAATTCTGCCAATTCCATAATTATGTTTATATTTCAATTGAAAAAAAAAATGTTTTCCGTTCCTTTCAGAGCTCCGGCTCCAAATTTCTGGGAACAGTAAAAGATTTCGCCGGCTTTTGCTGTTGCTCCCATGCAGTTAATTGTTATATAAAGCGGATATCCATCTTCTTGATCGCAGGAGAGATGGCGATCAGCAGAAACGGCGGAGTACTCAGCCGACTTCCTCTCCTCCTTGCGCTCGTCGCCGCCGTCCTGTCAGCCTCCCCCGCCGGAGCCTGCGCTGCAGCCTGCCAGAACCTTGGCGGCGCCACCATCTCCGAACACCAGCACTTTCGCCGCTGGGACTTCCTGCGCCACCGCTCGGACAGGCTCTCCATCTCCGGCGCCCCTTCTGCATCTCCCCCTTCGCTCCCTCCGCCGCCGCCCTCGATCTCAATCTCCCATTCCCGCATCTTCCACGTCACCGACTATGGCGCCGACCCTACTGGCGCCACCGACTCGTCTCCGGCAATCTCCCGAGCCATATCTGACGCCTTCAATTACTCCTCCGGACTTCAGTTAATGCCAGGAATCCCCAATCTCGGCGGCGCCGAGATTCACCTCGACGGCGGCGTCTACCTTCTCAACTCGCCGATCACCTTCCCCTCCACCGGCGGCAACCTTAAGGTTCATTAATATGTTAAATTTTTGGTTATTAATCAACCAAAAAAACTTAATTAAGTTTATAAATTTTACCCGGAAAATAATTTTGTATTCTAATATATAAATTTGTTGTATTTTTTTAAAAATTCATCTTATAAACAATTAGGGGTGATTAGAATTCTAAATTTACAATTATATATGGCTTTAATTTCACGATATAACTTAAATTTATAATTTAAAAATAATTTTATATTTTAATAAATTTAGATTATTTAATATACAATTTTTTTATGTATCTCCATTAATCAATTACTGTGCTATACAGATACATGGTGGCTCGTTGCGGGCCTCCGACGACTTTCCGGCGAACCGTTACATCATCGAACTCCAGTCATATTCTCCTTCGTCCGGCATCAGCCCCTCGACATACGACTATGAGTTCGTCACCCTCTCCGGGCTCATGCTGGATGCCAACTTCCGCGGCGGTGGGATCGCCGTCGTCAACTCCCTCCGCACCCTTATCGACGGCTGCTACATCGTCCACTTCACCTCCGACGGCATCTCCGTCCACGGCGGCCATGAGACCTTCATCCGGAGCTCCTTCCTCGGCCAGTACATCACCGCCGGCGGCGACCACCGGGAAAAGACCTTCTCCGGCACCGGAATCCGCCTCATGAGCAACGACAACTCCGTCACCGACGTCGTCATCTTCTCAGCGGACACCGGAATCCTCATCGCCGGCGCAGCGAACACGATCACCGGAGTCCACTGCTACAACAAGGCCACCGCCTGGGGCGGCGTCGGAATCCACGTCAAGGTAGCCGGCCGGAGCCAGACCAGGATCCTCAATTCCTACATGGACTTCACCGGAATCCTCGCCGAGGATCCGGTGCAGCTCGTCATTGCCGGCTGCTTCTTCCTCGGCAACGCCCGGGTGACCCTGAGATCGGTCAACGGGGTCATGAGGGGAGTCAACATCGTTGATAATATTTTCTCCGGTAGTGGCTACGGCGTTGACATTGTGGGGCTGGACGAGTCCGGCAAGAGGTTCGTCGTCGTCGATGGGGTGGTGGTGGAGCGGAACAGCGTGGAAGGGATGAGGCTGAGATCAACGGCTGCGACGGCGTCGGTCGAGGGGCAGGGGACGACGTGGACCGTCGATTTCTCTTCGGTGCTGCTTTTCGAGGACAGGATCGATCAGGTGCAGTACACGCTCGCGCCGGCCGAATCCACCTTCACGGATCATGCTTTAAGAAACGTGTCAGACAATCGGGTCGTTATCGTGTCGAGCGCTGCAGTGAGGGCGATCGTACACGTGTCGGTCTCTCAGAGCATGAATTTCCTAAAGGCCTGATTTAATTAATTTATCTATAGGATTAAAATGTCGATTATGTTGCATCTTATCAATGCAGTTAGTCGAGGAAGGAAAATAATTTTTAATTAATTAATAGTTGGTCAAATTAATGTAATTTATAATGAGTCAACTCGGTAGAAAGCGGATTGACTGAGTTGACAACAGTTTGAGCGAGACTATGCTGGGAGATAAATTCTCTTATAAATGTTTGACATAATGTTTCTGACATTTGTAGAGTTCTAAATTATTTCCCGTGAGATTTTTTAATAAATTCTATAATATATTTTTAAAAAACATATATATTAAAATATTTACAATTACTATAATACGATAAGAAATGGGGAGAAAGAAAAATTAAAATTATAATAATTATAAAAATTTAAATTTTTTTCAATATATAACTTAACAGTCAAATTTCATAAAAATTTTCAAAAAGACTTATATGAATAATTTTTTTGAGTAGTGATGAAGAACTCAAATATTTGAATAAAATCTTATAAAAATCAACAAGCGACTGGAAGGATATAATTAAAAGTTAAAATTAGAAGATACTTGCAAGCTAATTACATCAAATTAAAAAGTTAAGACCTACATATAAATGGCCTTCAACTTACGGGATGCAAAAGTAATTTTCTCATCATTAGAGAGGAGATTGCATTCTTATCATTTCTGAGACTTCAAATTTGAAAATTATTAGTTCTAATAATTGTTGTGTAGTCATATATGCATATATATTTTTTAGTCCTCTGATTAGTTATACCCATTGGGAAATATATTATTTTCTTTCTAAAATTGAGATTTTATCAATATTAAAAATATATGGATCATTTCTTGAATATTTTATTTTAAAAAAATTTTCTTTTTCATTTATATATATGTCATCAAGTGGTCTAGAAAATAGATATTACCGATCTGCATTCTAGAGAGAATTATTTCTATGCGTTCTATGTCTTCTGTATTATCAAGAGATCCTCCAGCAAAGAATCTTAATAAAAATTTTTCTAAGAGAATTATTGCATCATCTTTAATCTTTTCATCTTTTATTTTTTGAAATCATGGGCAGTTTTCTAAGGATTTTAAAACTATAGAAGCTGAGCCTTCAAATTTTTCTTTCTCCCCATTTCTTATCGTATTATTGTAATTGTAAATTTTTAATATATATGTTTTTTAACTTTAATTTTTAACTAAGCATTTCAAATTAAATTTTAATAATAACTTTAATTTTTTAGAGTGTAGAAAGAAAATTAGAAAAGAGAGAAATTAAATTTTAAATTTTATTAAATTTTTAAAGAATAATAATGACTGAAAAATATAAAAGTTTTTTAAAATATCTAAGCATTTCAAATTAAATTTGAGATTTTATAACTTTAATTTTTTAGAGTGCAGAAAGAAAATTAGAAAAGAGAGAAATTAAATTTTAAATTTTATTAAATTTTTAAAGAATAATAATGACAGAGAAATATAATAGTTTTTTAAAATATCTAAGCATTTCAAATTAATCAAAAATGATCAAATTCTATATTTTTTATCAGAAAATACTTGTGAAAAAAAAAACTCTAAAAGAGATGTTAAAATTGCAGCATTTTATATCTTTAAAAATTTAAATTGAGATTTTTTTTAAATTTAAGTTAATTTTATTATTTTTGTTATTATATTTACTTAAAATATTCATGATTGTGTAATATATTTATTGAGAAGTTCAACACATAAATTGTGAGAAGATCCCAAGGCACATTGTGGCCACAATAGGATAAGTTATGGATGAAGACAACTAATAATATTTTGAATAAATATATGCTAACTTTGGGTCAATTTGATTGACCGCTTCAAGTTATTTCAAATAGGACTAAAATAATTTAATAAAATTAATTATCCAAATAATTTTGATTCATCCCATAAATTTGAATCTATTTTAAAAGCATGAAACGACTTCAAGGCCACAAAGCCGAGACCATCGAAAAGGTAGTTTTGGACTCGCGATCACTTCTTCTTTTTTCTCAGATTTTTAGAAAAACATATTTGCGGATAAATTTAGTATTTTTATTAAGGCTAAAATTAAGGGATAATTAAATCTGATAAATTCAAAATTTAAAAAATAATAACAAATCATCTTTTGACCCATAACCACATCCCTTATATATCTCAAAATTTGATATATATATATATATCATCGTGATAATTTTAAATTAATAATATTCAAATAAATTATAAAATTTTGAATAAATATTTTTTATTTACTTTTATTATAAAATTTATGTATTTTTATTATTTTTGAGATTTTATTGTGAGACGAAATGATTTCTAAATTAATATTCATCTAAACAAAAATAAATTAAAATAGATTCAAAACTAGTTTCAAACCACTTTTTATCCAAACAAAATTTAAGTTTGAAACTGCTTCATTTATCTGAAATCGCTTCAAACTTTAAATCTAATTCTATTTATTTTGAATCTAAATCTGTTGTCAAACAGGGCCGAAAGTTTCAGACTTCCTAATGAAAATTTGAATTAGTGAATAAGTGTGGTAATTAAAGAAATTTTATTATTATTATTATTATTATTATTATTATTATTATTATTATTTGATTGACTAATTTCAAATAAGATTGGAATATAACTTATATATGAACCTTATAGTTTCTGGATTTTTCTTTCATACTTGACAAATGAATTTATATGATGTTATAAGGGAAAATTTCTAACGCAACATATTCTTATAATAACCTCAATATAATGCCAAAATATAATTATATTATTAACAAAAATGCAATAATATTTTAAAAGTATTTAAATAGTATAAGGTTAATGACAGAGATGCAATGCCCTTTAAGATATTTTTTAGATTTTGAGAATTGGTCAGCCTAGTGAAAATCACACATGATCACCACCCAGCCCGACGATTCGGCACCTAATCTAGTTCGACGCAAAAACTTAGTTATATATCAGATTAGATCAAACTATAAATAATTAACATATTGCTATGATATTTTTTTTTATAATAAATAAGCATGTTATTTTAAATATTTATATCATTTATTTAATTTTTAAAAAAATAATAATTTACAAATTCAATTAGTTCATTGATCAGTCTAATCATGAACGGGACAGTAGGTCGATTCTTAATCTAATTTAATTTTTCTAATATTAAAATTAGTGCGCATTTTTACATTTTAGCACTTCTCTAATTGACGAGTGACGAAAGCAAGTAAATAGTAAATAGGATTTGAGCTTCCATTCTGATTTCTGTAAGTCTCATAAATAACTAATTTATATCATAGCTCTCTAGTTAATTAAAAATTATTTTGTCTGAGCTAAAAAGAGCTGTGAGGTTAAAATTAGGAAAGAAAAATGTAATTGTTGAAAACTGAGTGAAAAAATTGTAATTTAGTAAGAATAAGGGGCAAAAATGTAAATATACATACAATTTACTGTAGCTTAAATTTAAATATTTAGAACAGTGATTTTTTAAATATAAATATTTTTAATTAACTAATTAATAATATAAATATAATTAAAAAAAAATTAACAAAGGAGCATATTTTAGACTGCGTTAACTGACGTCGTTAAATTAAGAAGTTGCCCGTCCGTCGGACGAGAAGGCTGGGTGACTTCTCTTTTTTTTTAATTTTTGTTTTTAAGAAAATGACTTTAACTTTATTCTCTATTTATTTGTATGTTACTCATTTTCTTTTCTATTAATATTAATTAGTTAAAATTTTAATGATTTATAAAAATATTTATACTTAAAAATTAATATTAAATTTAATTATAATATTTATATATAAATATTATTAAACTTCTCCACTATTTTATTTTATAATTTTTTTTACGTTAGAATGATTTAAGTGATAGTAATAAGGAATTATTCTAAAACAAGTTAAACAATATATAATTTTAATTACAAATTTTATTAATTAGTTAAATTTTTAATTATAATATTATTTTTATAATCATATTATTAATTTTTCATAATCATATATTATTCTAAAATAAATTTACCTATGATGAATAATTATAAATTTTTATTAATTAGTTAAAATTATTTATAAATCACCGCATTTCCAGGCTCATGAACCTATTCTCCCGCCCATTCTCAAATAAACCGCATCTCTCGAGACTTTTGTTAAGCACTTTTTTATTTATTTATAAGTATTTTAACTGAATCAGAATATAAAATTTCATTAATTTAGAAACTTAAAATTTGTAATTAAATTTTAGAAATAATATGTGTATGAAATAATAAATTTAGAGTTAATTTTTTATATATTATTTCTAAATTTAAAAAAATCCTATATTGCTATCACATAAATTATTCTCACTTAAAAAATATTACAAAATAAAAAAAAAAAATTTGATAAGTATTTATATATAAATATTATAATAAAATTTAATATTAGCTTTTAAGTTAAATTTTTAAATATATTTATTTTTATAAATCATTAAAATTTTAATCAGTTAATATTCCATCATATTAAATAAAGTTATTTAAAGAATAATAAATAAAAATAAAAAATTAATAAGAGTAATTCCACTTAGGCCTCTGAGGTCTAACCCGCTTGCCATGCAGGTCCACAATTTTAAAAATATGCCAAACAGGTCCAAAAAATTTACTGTATTGGTCATTAGGACCCTGTGACAGTATCCGTTTAACGCAGTTAAAATTCCACTTAGGCCTCTGAGGTCGGCGTGAATGCGCAAGCAGCCGGCAGTGCGCGGAGAATGCCGCGCGAACCGGCGTCAGCTCAAAGGTTGCCGCAGAGTGCAGCCTCAAGTGTGGACGACGCCGCGCTGGTGGCCGGCGAGCGGGGCCGCGCGCTGTGGCGACCGACATGCGGACCTC
>JAEMOT010004292.1:132474-160138 GCA_019297695.1 Apostasia ramifera
ATATATATATATATATATATATAAATAATTTGAAAAAACTAACTTAAAAAATAATCTTAAGTTAGTAAATAAATGGTTAGTCAAATTACAATCACAAATGAGTCCATAATGTTGGAAGCCCAAATTAACCGTTGTTGCTGTATACATCTTTGCATATGTGGGTTGTACGTATTTTTTTCAGTGTTGGTTCGTGCGAAACCGAGGGTTATCATGATTGTCATGAATCGCTAATCCAGTGCCGACACTGTCCCGATTAATGTTCGCGGCCACATCAAAGTTTACCTTAAGCCAATAGAAGTCAGGAGGTTGCCATGAACTGGTTCCCACATAGCTATCGTGTGCTTCAATTGCACGTACCGTCTTTATAAGTTAAATCGACTAAATATTCCGATGAACTAAACCAAAAAGTAGCTTTTAGGCCGATTCTCATTTCTCTTGAGGCTGCAGAATATTTTTCTAGTAAATGTATCAAACTAATTTTTAATCTTTATAAGAAATATTTCAATATTTCTATATTTTAGAGACTTAAATATTATTAAATTAATTAATTACCTACATACTATCAAAAATTTAAATATTCACCACATGCAAAGTAACTAAATTCTATAAGAATTCATCTCATCACCCAGAATCCTATCTGCATTTTTGAGATATATAAATAGATATTTTCAATATAAATCTACTAAAATAAAAGAAAAGGATATGGACAAGAGAGAATCTCAAAAATATAATAATTGAAAGGCATGTATTAATATAAAAAAAAGCATTTACATAAATACCCCTTAATTTATCTGCAATTACATATTAAATTTTTATTTTTTAATTTTACAACTTAATCTTTCAAATAATTTAAAAATAACATATTTAGATCTTTTTAAAATTTTTGAAAAAACTTTTTAGTAATTATAATTATTTAAATACTTATTACCGATAACACGTATATACAAAATATTATAAATATATTTGCAAATACATATATGCCACTGATTTTTATTTTTAGAGAATTTAAAGGGTTAAATTGTAAAATAAAAAAGGGATAATTACCTATATGTCACACCATTTAGTTTTATTTATGCTTTACCCATCCATTCTTAGTTAATTACATTATGCACACTCAAAATATTATAAAATCTTACATATACACACTTGAGTTAAAACTTAATCAAAATCTATTTGAAAAAAAAAAAATTCTATTAGTAAATTATTAAAATTATATTTTTACCCTTAATAATACATATTTTTCTCTTCCTCAATGCCACACTAAAGGGCTGATTTGTCCTAAAATCAATTCACGTCGTGGATGTCTCGTTCCTTTGCCGCCACCTAAAAATTAAGGTTTTAGAATTTTTACTCAAAATATATTTAAATATCTTTAAAATAATATGATGAACGGCTCATATTTTTTGTAATCTAACTATAGTTAAGTTATTGAAAAATTATGATTACTCATTATAATAGAAATAAATTAAAATGTGTGTATGAAAAATTTTATAATATTTTGAGTGTGCATAGCGTAATTAACTAAGAATGAATGGGTAAGACATAAATAAAATTAAATGGTGTGGCATGTAGGTAATTATTCCAATAAAAAAATAAAAAAATTATATATAATTAAAGAAAAATTAAGAGGTATACACGTAAATTTCCCTAAAAAAAAATAACAATGGCTATAAACTAATCAACAATTTACTCAGTCAAAATGAACTTGTATTAACACAGCAGTGGCAATATGGAGAATGTAAAAAGGATGATAGAAGAATTAAAATCCTCTATGTCTGACAGGAATTCATCCAGATTTTGAAGTCTCACTCATGGACTATGCATTGATGTCATATGTAAGAATATTTTATCCTTTCAAAGCTATAAGATTATTCATATTTGTCCCTTTGCACCTTACAAGCCTACCACAGACTTAGAGGTATCAATTCAGTATTGCAGGGTTAGATTTAGGTTCGACGAAAAATTCACCACAATAGTAGTAGTTTCATGGGAGACTCGATCTGCTGCTCGGCTAAGCATGTAGAAAGATGCACAGAATCGTTGGAGTTGGAGTGTCTGGCGACATTTGAAGCGACTGCTCTTGCAAAGAGACTCAACTTGAAAGGCATTATTATAGGAGGCGACCCGCGGGTTGTGATTAAAGCTTTTGAATAGGAGGATGATAACTTTTCTTGGTTTTGGCCTCATAGTGGAAAAAATGAAGAAATTGCTCCAAGAAATCCAAACTTGCAAGATCTTGCATTGGTTGTTCAGCACTTAGCTAAATATGCTCTAAAATTTGTGGAGGATCATAATTGGTTTGACAATTATCCCATTGCTATTTGTAATATCCTCACTTATGATTGTACATTATTTTTTTAGTGAATGATCGTACTGTTTTCTATTTGTTAACACGTGGTTCCAGCGCTGCATCCCTGCCGTACACGTGGCGCCTAGCTGGCCTTCAGCTTTTATTTATTTGCTAACTCATCTATCTGTTCTCACAGGTTTCGGACCACGATCAAACTTCGGACACGAGGGTTCAACCAAACCTCGGATACGAGAAGTCAACCAAGCCTCGTCTACGACAAGCTAGGACCATCCCTGGTAACATTGAGGACGATGTTGCAAAGCGGTGTCTGTCACAATCAGCTTGACCCGACCGCGTCGTTCCCCGTACAGGACACTTTTCCCAGACCCGCAAATCAAGGATCCGCATGCCCCGGCCGTCACGAATCCCCAGAAGCAGTACCAATATTAAAAGATAGCATCCTCCTTTCGCGGCTTCTGGCCCTTCCGGCGGTCGACAAGCGGCGCGAACCCAGAGCTTGTCCACCTCCTTTTCTCCGGAAAACCAGGACAAAGCTATGCGCTCCATCGCCTACAAATACCTCTGAATAATCTTCAAGCAGAAAAGAGGAGAAATCAGAGGACAAGATCTGAAATCCAAGGTCCAAGAGGAAGGAACCACAAGAATGGCCAGAGTGCAAACAGCCTCTCAGATTCTCCCACTCTCATTGTATTAGAGTCACAACTGAGGAGCTCTCTCTTCCTCTCTTTCTCTTTCAGAAGCACTGTATTAGCCTTCAGGCCACTTTCTTCCTTTAGTGAAACTTCTTCGCTGACCACTCGGTGGACGTAGGGGATTTCCTCCCTAAACCACCTTAAATCTCTGTGTGCTCTTCTGGATGCCCCGAACTCTCTCTCTCTCTTAAGCCTTAACCATCAGGCTTATTCCTCTGCGTGCCGCCGTCTCTCAGGACCCTCTCTCTCTTTTTTGGTGTTTCTTGGGATCTTCTACATCCTACGTCAACATCTTCTGGTGCTTTCATTGAGACTCTGAGAAGATGGTGGCCAGAACGAGCAGAACCAACTCCGCTGCTCGCAGTACACATACGGGAGAACCCTCCGTTCGAGCGCCGGATGACAGAGCTTCGGCATCAACCTCTCGGCGCCACGCCGAATCTTCTTCCTCCTCCAGGAGTACCCGTGTCTCAGAACTTCAGGGGATGCTCGCGAATCTCACTGACCTGGTCACTGGCCTCACAGCCCAACAGGCCGTGATTCTCAGGCAGACTCAGCCAGTGTGCTCAAGAACCTCTTCCGCCGGTAGCGGCGGCCCCTGTACCCCTTCCTCTGGTCGCCGAGGCTCCTGCTCCCGTTCTTCCAATCGCGGCGCCTTCTATTCAGACGTGTGACTCTTCTCAACCGCCCAGACGCCCCTTTCGCTCTCAGGAGGTTCACCAGAATCCTCTTCCACCTCACCCTCTACCACAGCCTGCTTTCTTTCCACCTGCCTTCCTTCCTTTCCTGGCCGGAAGAGACCCCCCCTTCCAGGCATTCAGGCCCCTCATTATGAGCCTGACCCCTTCTTTGGATCGATGAACGGCAATGCTCCTTTTGCTGACACCATCCGGCTGGCCCCAATCCCAGAAGACTTCAGGCCGCCCAGGCTTGAGGCCTACAGAGGCGCGATCGACCCCCGCGAGCATGTTCAATGGTTCGAGGCCGCAGTCCATTACCGCCAGCCGGACGAAGCCACTAAGTGTCACCTCCTAGCCAACACTTTGAAAGGGGCGGCATTCAGCTGGTTCATCAAGCTGCCCAGGGGTCACATTTCCTCCTATGAACACCTGAAATGGGAGTTGATCGTCGTTTCATCGGTCGAACCCGAATGGTCGTCTCTGACATGGTGCTCTCCAACATTAAGCAAGGCGAGAGGGAAGGCCCCCGAAGTTACTGGGGCTCCTGCTAAAGCCCCGCCGTCTCTCAAAACTCTCTCTTTTTTTTGGTGTTTCTTGGGATCTTCTACATCCTACGTCAACACTATCTAAAAAAAAGAGAGAGTTCAAGCCTTCAAGTGAGAGCCAACCGAGTTAAAACTTTGATATATGCTCCACAAACCAAACTAATTGCATCCCTACTTAAAAGACATGAAATGATGACAAGGGAGGACATTGTTGTGAAGGAAAAGATCATAAGCAAACATAAAGTCTCAGATTTCTCCATGCCAAGACCACAATATTCTACAGAGTGAACAAATAGTTAACAAACCCATCAATGATCAAGTCAACATTAAGGTATTTTGATATTATTTGAAGAGTTCATGATCCTATTAGAGGAAGAATCGACACGTGGGATATCATGCAAAATCTTCAAATACCTATAATGTGAACATGAGCGCAAAAAAGGATTTTATAACAGAATCATGAGTTGAAAATAGAGGATTACATTCTAAGCGATTGGAAGATATGTATCAAGTTGAGGTGCGCATAAAACTACTATATAACAAGCTATTTTGGATCAGTTAATGTTAGGCATTTAAGTGGATAAACATTCATAAGATTAGAGGTGCGAATGCTCGCTGGATGAGTGGCCATACTAAATAAGGCCACATTAGAAATGAGTGCATCAAAGAATGGGTTGTTGGCTGTGCAGTTTTGAGATAGAGAACAGACATTCGTTTAGCCGACCCCTACAAATTTGGGATAAATTTTTTGTTGTTTGATACCAATTTGAATGGTTCCATTCTAATGAACACCATAAACAACAAGGAACAACATATCCAGTTGCATCATTTTAGGTAAGAAAACCATAAAACCTAGCATTAACAGCAAGGTACACCATATCCAATTGCTCTACCAATATTTTCAAACAAAAGAAAGATAAAAACAGCAATTCAAGCAATAAACATCCATCAAATAATATGACATTGTCCAGCCCAGGTGCAGGCTTCACTAAGGTTTGTGGAAAATTCTATAAAAAAAAAAGCTTTGTAAAAAATTACATGGCAAAATTATCCACTTTGTGCACATAAATCTTTCCATTCAATCAATCTTATACCTCGATGTCCCCTAAACCTTCCCCTGGTCTCCCATGGCACTGTAGGAATCCAAATTGAAGTATGTGATGGCTGCCACACCTGGATTTTAATTTTTTTTTTAAAGCAAATCATACTGTTTTCAACACTGAGATGCAAGAAGAGCAAGCACCAAAGAGCAGCAGCAGAGAAAATGAAAAGCAAGCAGCAATTTGAGTTGGTGAAGAAACAATAAATCAAAGTTTATATCCGTTTTCTTTCCGCCTTAGTGAAAACCCGCCTAAATGGAAATTTGAGTCTCTAATGCATGTAATCTTAGCATAAAGAATCCACCCAAAGTCCTGTGGGAGCAAAGAATAGCTGGCATTTTAACTCACAAGACTAAGCCAACAGGTAAACTCAACCTTTTAATTCACTTAAAGTTAACTATTGATTGCGTCTTGTGTTCATAGAACTTCTAATGAACTTCTATTGCTTTTTCTGGGGCTAAAAGAGCTGCATTCCACTAAAAGCTATTCTGAGAGACAAATAATAATGTTGGATAACGATACACTAATATGAACGAGGATAAAAAACGTAAGCCTTTAAGATAGCTCCAATCACTAGATCAATAATTTCCATCCCTATTGTCTATTGTTTATTTTTTGATGTAAGCACAACATGCTGACTTTAATGGAGTAGAGTTGCAAAAAAGAGTAATTCATTTTGCTCCAGCAATAGAAGTCTACATGTACAGAAGGGCATTAGCGATGATAGATATAATCAAATAAATAAACAAACAAGCAAACAACAACAAAATCTTATCCAACTATAGAGTCAGATACATAGATTTCACTTATTCATTTAGCTCTATTTAAAGCACACTATCAAAAAAAAAAAAATTAAAGCAATTCTGTGAGCATAAGGGATTAAAAATCACTTTTTATGATCCAATCCCAAGTCATTTTCAGTTTACCTCTCTCTCTATAGCATTGTGACTTGAATTCCCTTACATTGCCTAACATAAGCGTCTAATAATCACTAGCAATGAAAGGTACGGAAAAAAAAAAGCAACCTTATCTATATGATCAAGTGATGTTTGAATATAGTACTTTTACAAATCTATCCACATCAATGAGCAATATGTACCGCAATTTAGATCCAAACCCCTTAAAGACCTACCCAGACTGGCACCTAAGAGGATCAGAATGAGGATCAAATTTGCAAATAAATGACAGATTTAAGGCTTGTATGTGACAAAACATGATAGAGCATGACGACTATAGGATTTTATTGCCCATACCCACAAATCTAACACGTATTTATTAACATAACAAAGATATTATATTAACTACTATGTACTCTGTAATTTTGATTTTCAATCTCTCCAAATTGTGATTAATGATTCACTTATTTTCTTATTTGATCAAAGCAAGTATTAATTTGGTTGCATTAATGTTACATACAAATTACAATAAATTTGAAATATATGAATTTTATTTTATTCTCTGGTAAGAATAAAACTAAAAATGGAGTTGATATAATTCTCGATAAAAGTTTAAAGGATTAAGTAATGAAAGTCAAGAGGAAGGAAAATAAAATTATAATTTTAAAAATTGTTATCAATGGGATAACGATTAATATTAAGGATAATTACACCCATATTCCTGAGTTTAATGCTTAATAATGCATAGGTCCACGTTTTTAAAATTATAACATCGGGGTCCCTGAGTTTTAATAAATTATCAAATGGATTTTTTTAATTTTTTATTATTAAATTTTTTTAAAATTACCATTATACCCCTCGGCCTCTCTCTCTCCTCCCCGGCTTTCTCCCTCCTCCCGATCCCTGCGCACAGGTCGCGTGATCGCAGGCCGCCAGCAGGTCGCACACATCGCCGACCGTCGGCCGCCGGCAGGTCGCACGGCTATCACCCATGCGCGGGGATCGGGAGGAGAGAGCGAGGCGACCCCTCTCTCTCCTCCCGATCCCCACGCATAGGCGACGGCCGGGCGACCGGCCACGCGGCCAATGGTGGGTCGCACACGGATCAGACGGCCGCGCGGCGTTGCCCGTTCACAAGGATCAGGAGCAGAGAGAGAGAGAGGCGGGGAGGAAAGAGGCCGATGGGTATAATGGTAATTTTAAAAAATTTAATAATAAAATATTAAAAAATTTGAATAGGAGAAATTTTAGAATGATTTAGAAGAATTGGTACAAATGATACTTAAGGATGAGAATATTTATTAAAGAAAATTAAAGATTATTGTTTCAATCAAACTTTATTTCCGAAATTTTAATAAAATCAAAATAATTAATATGTACTACAAAGTTAACTAGAATCTTAGCATTAGGCATTTTCTTTTCCTATATCGATATTTCGTATGATAAAGAATAAGTATTATTATATCAATCAATAAAAATGGCTTTTACAAGGTCTAGTTAGAAACAAGCAAGTCGTACTTCGGATTATTATTTTGAGTCAAAAAAATGTTTCATTGTGTAGATTAATTATATCAAAACTCAGATCGGGATGAGTCATGACCCAATTCATTGACAGGCTACATTACATTATATGAGCTAATTGGAGAAAAGAAATCCATGCAGTTGATCGTAATAGTTTGGAATAAAGATATATTGTTTTGATATTATTTGAATGGTATCATTCCAAGGAACACCACGTCATATTGCATCAGTTCAGGAAAGAAAGCTCCAGCATAAACAGCTAAGTACGCCATACCCAATTGCTCCACATATACATCTACATATACATCTAGATATTAGACATGAATTGATTTCCAAAAAATACCTTCAAGGTGAACTAAACAGTACCCTCAACTGACAACTAGGAGTTTGATCACATGAAGTAATCGAAAATCTTTCATGCACAAACTCAAACAAGTAGTTGAATATCAATATAAGCAGTACTAAATTAGCCAACAATACTACTTACTAACAGTATAGTCTATGTTAGGGGAATTAGCACAGGGAAGCTCAAGTTGGGCCCAATATACAATTAATAGATACCTAGTAATCTAAAAACCTAAGCCAATGAGTAAGACCATGAATTGTATATTAACATCACAACTTGTGCTGAATATTCAATGTGAGACAATTCTCCATATGTATCCCAATAAATCTCCTCCCCACATGAAAATCCATCCACATTGGACATTTTCCTATCCAATAGGCCATTCAAGTGCATGTTTCTCAAGAGTCCACTCAACCACTTGGAGCCACAGTGGGAATCACTTGCTTTTATAATTTCTTAACAAAATGGTAGAGAAGGCAAGACCCATTGGAAAACAAATTTCACTTAGAAGGTCCAGCCGAACCATTGGCTTTGATACCACTTATTAGAGGAATTAGCATACGATAGCCCAAGTTAGGCCCAATATACAATTGATAGATACTTATTAACCCAAAAACCTAGGCCAATGGATAAGGACCATGAATTGTATATTAACATCACAACTTATGTTGAATATCTAATGTGGGACAATTCTTCGATCATTTAAATAGAACCCATATGAACTTCCTATAACACATATCTATAGACACCACACAGAGATAAAGGATTAAGTCATGGATACTCACCAGAACATTGTTTCTTTAAGCTTCATATATACATCTCCCACTACACATTCTACCACTACGAACATGCCATCAAACCTTCAAGCCCAGCAGCAACTCGATATCCCCCTTCCTGCACCAAAGTCCCCCTCACTGCCCTGTACAGTTCCAACCAGGAGCAATAAGCCAATTCCTCAAATGGATCTCCCCAAAATGTCAAATTGGGGGTTGGAGGGCAAGTTGCAGCCACCAAATCTAGCTATTGGGCTGGTTAAGAGGATTCCAGCCCCCTGGGATTGTGATCCGGATGCACCATCGACATGAAGTGACGAGAGGTTTGCTGGAGATTTGACGGGTGGTGGTTCCGACGTAGAAAACTCAGCGACGAAGTCGGCCAGGGCCTGAGCCTTGATAGCTGTTCGTGGGACAAATATGATGTCGTACTCTCCCAGTTTGATAGACCACTTGAGTAATCTTCCTGAAACCTCGGGAGTATGCAATATCTTTAGGAGCGGTTGATCTGTGACAACCTGAATAGTATGGGATTGAAAGTAAGGCCGTAGCTTCCTTGCAGTCGTTAGGAGAGCCAGAGCGAGCCTCTCTAGGGTGGGGTATCGACTTTCAGTATCCAAGAGTATGTGACTGGTATAGAAGATAGGATGTTGTATTCCATTCTGGCTGTCAAGGAGGACCGCCGAAACTGCAGCATCGGAAACCCCTAAATAAAGAGAGAGGATAGTACCTTCTTTCGGTGCTACTAGTATCGGGGCCGATGTAAGATACTTCTTCAGTTCAATAAAGGCAGCTTCACATTCGCTGTTCCATTGTCCTTTCTTGTTATTGCGTAAACACCGAAAGAAAGGGGAACACCGATCGCCGACTTTTGAGATAAACCTGCCCAAACTGTTGATCCGCCCTGCCAGCTTCTAGATCTCTTTCGCCGTCCTCGGAGAGGGCATGCTCAGAATAGCCGATATTTTATCGGGATTGGCTTCTATCCCTCTGACAAAGACTAGATATCCCAAGAATTTTCCTAAAGCCGCACCGAAGGTACACTTGGCAGGGTTAAGCTTAAGGTTATACCTTCGGAGAGTATCGAGCGTTTCCCTGAGATCACCAAGATGCTCTGTCAAGGTTTTGCTTTTGACCAGGACGTCGTCTACATAAGCTTCGAGGTTCCTCCTCCTCTGGTTCTTGAAGACTGTATCAATCATGCGCTGATAGGTAGCGCCAGCATTCTTGAGACCGAAGGGCATGACCCGGTAGCAGTAGGTGCCATAGTCAGTGATGAAAGTTGTCTTCTCCTCATCTTCCTTGGCCATCCAGATTTGGTGATACCCGGAGAAAGTATTCAGGAAACTCATAACCTCGTACCCGACGGTATGATCTACCATCGTGTCAATACGGGGGAGAGGGTAAGTGTCTTTAGGGCAGGCCTGATTCAATGTTCTGAAGTCTACGCACATCCTCCACTTCCCATTAGCTTTTTTCACTATAACGATGTTAGTTAACCATCGGGGGTACTGGACTTCCCTGATGTAGCCTGCCCCGAGTAATTTGCTAATTTCCTCTTTGATGGCGTCTTGTCTTTCCCCGCCATTACTCTTTTCTTTTGTGCAATAGGGGAGGTAGTCTGAGATACATTCAAGTGGTGCTCGCAGACGGCCCTGTCCATGCCTGTAACATCCTCAGGAGACCATGCAAAGACATCGATGTACTCAGAAAGCAAGGCGGTAACTTTCGCTTGCTGCTTCTCATTCAGATAAGATGAAATATTTATAATTTTGGAAGAGTCTTCACCCCCTAAGGCTATGTTGACGACCCCTTCCTGCGGTATGACTGGTTGGGATTCTCTGGGATCCATTTGATCGACCACAAGCTGCGCTGCTATTTGGAAACACCGGGTAGCTTGTTTGATGTCTCCCCTGACGGTGACAACGCCGCTGGAGGTTGGAAACTTCGCGCATAGGTGGGGCGTGGAAATCACCATCCCGAAGGAGTTTAGAGTTGTCCTCCCTAGGATGGCGTTGTAGCCCGATTTAGCCTTGATGACCGCGAAGTTGACCATGCTCATAGCGTGACCGTTGTCATCGCCGAAGGAGACGGGTAAAGTGATGAATCCCAGAGGTTGGACTCTTTCACCGGAAAAACCGAGCAAGGTGGTCCCAGCGCGAAGGAGGTTTGCCTCTTTAAGTCCCATCTGGAGGAAGGCGAATTCAAACAGGATGTCGACGGCGCTCCCTGAGTCGAGGAGTACCCGCCGGACATCGAAATCGGTGATGCGGGCAACGACCACTATCGGGTCGTTATGTAGATTGCCCTGCTGGGGAAGATCTTTGCTGCAGAAAGTAAGGGGGATGGATGAGGCGTGTTGCTCGGAGATACCGCCAACTTCTGCAGTTTGGCGATGAGGAGTAGGGTCGATGCTAAAGATAGCATTGATCGTCCTGGTGGCCGAAGGGTATGGTCGCCCTGCTTGATTGGGGCCTGTAGATGGCGAGGCTTTAGCAGGGGCCTCGGCAACCTCGGGGGCCTTCCCTTTCTGGGCGGCAGTGAAGGTTGGCGCCATCTGCATGAATTCCTCAAGTTTGCCCTGATTCATCAGCTTCTCGAGCAAGATTCTAAGGCCTCGGCACCTGTGAAGCCTGTGCCCGTAGTTCCCATGAAATTCGCAGTAGTTGTTGGGGTCCACTCCGGGCGGCGGTGCTGGTCTGGGTCTGACAGGTCGTATCCAGCCCTGTTTGATGGCCGCCGCATAGACCTCGGGGAGTGGCCTAGAGAGAAGAAACTTCGGAGGCTGGGAATGTTGATGCCTTCCTTCCTCTCAATCATGGGGCCTGGCCGCGCGCATCCTCGTGGCCGGGGGTTCAGCACCCCGATGTTTCCTCTTGCTCCTGTCCTGCCTAACCCCGGAAGCGACTATGGGGGAGGATTCGGCATCTTCTAAAAGCATGAATTGACTGGCCCTGGCCACCAGCTCTGGATAACTTCGAGGTTTGGCTAGCTGTAGGGATTTGGACAGGTCCCCTACCTTGAGTCCTCTCCGGAAGTTGTGCATGACCACTGCAGGCTCTACATCTTCAGCTTCTGCTGCAGCGGTGAAGAAGCGATTGGTGTAATCCCGGAGGCTCTCTCTCTTGCCTTGCTTAATGTTGGCGAGCATCATATCAGAGACAATCATGCGGGTCCGTCCAATGAAATGAGCGATCAACTCCCACTTCAAATGCTCATAAGAAGAGATGTGACCCCTGGGCAGCTTAATGAACTAGCTGAATGCTGCCCCCTTCAGGGTATTTGCCAGGAGGTGGCACCTCGTGGCCTCGTCCGGCTGGCGATACCGGACGGCGGCCTCAAACCCCTATACGTGTTCACGGGGGTCTGTCATGCCCTTGTAGGCCTCCAGCCTGGGAGGTCTGAAGTCTTCTGGGACGGGGGCCAAGCGGATGGCATCGGAAAAAGGGGCATTTCCGTCCATTGGCCCAAAGAAGGAATCAGGCCCATGATGAGGGGCCTGAACACCAGGAAAGAGGGGGTCTCTTCCGGCGAGGAATGGAGGAAAAGTAGGTGGAAGAAAGGCGGGTTGTGGTAGTGGACAAGGTGGAAGGGGGTTTTGATGAATCTCCTGGAGACGGAAAGGACGTCTGGGTGGTCTGGAGGAACCAGAAGATTGGACGGAGGGCACCGCGACCGGAGGCGCTGGTGCAGGGATTCCAACGGCTGGAGGGAGAGGAGCTGGGACCAGCGCGGCCTGCGGAAATAACTCCGGGACCACCGCTACCGGTGGGGGGGGGACAGGAACTGCCGGAACCGGCGGGGGAAGGAAAANAGGAGCCGCCGCTACTGGTGGGAGAGGGTGTACGACACATACTGGCTAGGTCTGTCTGAGGATCACGGCCTGCTGGGCTGTGAGACCGGCCATGTCAGTGAGATTTGCGAGCATCCCCTATAGTTCTGAGACACGGGTGCCTCTGGAAGAGGAAGCAGATCCGGCGCGACGCCGGAAGTTGAAGTTGAAGCTCTGTCGTCCGGTGCTCGGACAGAGGGTTCTCCTGCGTGCAGATTGCGGGCGGCAGAGTTGGTTTTGCGCGTTCTGGCCACCATCTCTCCAGGTCTCAATGAAAGCACCAGAAGATGTTGACGTAGGATGTGGGGGTCCCTGGAAACACCAAAGAGAAAGAGAGTTCCGGGAGACGGCGGCGCGCAAAGGGGTGAGCCTGTTAATGAAGGCTCAAGGGAGAAACTAGTTCAGAGCAACCAGAGAAGCACACCGAGATTTAAGGTGGTTTAGGGAGGAAATTCCCTACGTCCACCGGTCGATCAGCAGAGATATTTACTAATAGGAAAAAGGTAGCCCTAAAGGCTTGTACAATGCTTCCTTAGAGAAAAGAAGAAGAAGAAAAGGGGAGCTCCTCCGTTGGGGCTCTGATACAATGAGAATTATCCTAGAGAAGGAGTTCTCTATCGTTCTTCGTTACCGGTTGCTCGCTTCTTTTGGAGAACTGTTCAGCGGTATTTATAGACGCTTGGAAGGTGTAGCTTCACCCTGGTTTTTCGGAGAGAAGGTGATGGGTAAGCTCTAGAGCCCCCGCCGTTCGCCTGTCACCCGAGAGACCTGCAGTTGTGAAGAAAAGGTGATAGCATTTAATACTAGTACTTTTTTTGGGGATTCGTGACTGCTGGGGCATACGGATTCTTAGTCTGCGGATCTTGGGGATAGGCGCCTCGTACGGGGAACGACGCTGTATGTGAAGTTGATAGTGACAGGCATTGCTCCGTAACCTCGTGCCCGACGTTATAGGGGCGGTCCTGTGATGTCGAGGGCGAGGTTAGGTTGAACCCTCGTGGCCGAAGTTTGACTGGTCAAAAAGTCCTGCAAAGCCTAGAGCTGAGTCAGCAAATCAATCAATCAAGTGGAGGCCAGCCAGGCGCCACGCGTACGGTCCGGATGCAGCGCAGGAACACGCATTAACAACTTCACATTATGCAATTTTTTTAATAAATTAATCAATTTTAGTTTATATATAACACGATTTTTAATAAATTAGTAAACTTTATTTTTTGATACACATGTTTTTTGAACAGAAATTTTTTAAATAATTTTCTTTTGGCCAATCAACCCTGTTTGGCGCGAGGACCAAAACAGGACCAAAATAATACTAGCTTAAAAAATAACAATAATAATAAATAAATTATTTTAATTATTCTACCCAAATTTTAATATAAAAAATAATATTTTACTTCACATACTCAATAATTTTTNAGTCCTGTTTTAATCCTGTTTTGGTCCTCGCGCCAAACAGGGCAAGCAGTCTAGATATACTCCTATATATAGAGAAGACTGCAAAGCAAATTTTTTTTATTTTCATTATAAATAAAATTAATGTTTAGTTAAGAGATTAAAATCAAATAAATTTTAATACACTCTAATTAAATTTGACTGGAGCTCTAAAATTTAAAGTTTAAGTTAAAACTAATTCGATCAAATTTTACTCGTTATCAGCCTTAAAGCAGCTACTACACGAAAGAATAGAATGAGAAATGAGTATATCCGAAAGAAAGTTGGTGTTGCACCAATTGAGGATAAACTTAGAGAAAGTCGGCTTAGATGGTTTGGACATCTAAATCGTAGGCCAATTGAAGCTCCAGTTAGAAAAATTGAGTTATTGGATTTTGCCCATGTACAAAGAGGAAGAGGGAGACCAAAGAAAACATGGCAAAAAACTATAAGAAGTGATCTTAGTTACTTAAACTTAGATAAGAATTTGGTAACTGATAGAGCGCAATGGAAACAAAGGATTCATGTAGCCGACCCCACCTAGTGGGATTAAGGCTTGGTTGTTGTTGTTGTTGTTTATCAGCCTTAAAGCAGCCAGCCCATGGCTGTAAAAAGTAAAAGAACCGAGCAAGTAATACCTGTCATAGGTGCACGATATTGTGCTGATACATAGTATGTTCGAAGATGAAATCTTAGCTACATATCAACATAGAAATTTTTGATATTGTGTTTCATCTCATGACAGTCGAAGTGTATAGCGAAGATGAAATTTTACCGTATATGAATTTAGGGCGAGAACAATCCAAGCCAAAAAATAGATCAAAATTGGCTCGTCTCAATTCGATTTGAGTTCGAGCTAGCTCGAGCCTTAATCAAGCTAACATAAATTCTTTAAAACTTGAAATTTTTTAAAAAAATTACTTCACCTAAGATATAAATTAGATTAATCATAACCGTAAAATCACTTAAAAATATATCTTAAATTCCTAACAACAACTAACATAAATTTATATATAAATAATAAAATAATTACAATAAATGACTAAATATATTATTTATAATTTTATAAAATAGAGATCGAGTCAAGTCGATCCGATCCGATTATAGCATGTGGCTCGGCTCAGTAAAATTGTATCGAATTTGACTCGAGCTAAATATCTATTCAAACACGAGTAACTATTGATCTTTGAGCCAAATTCCCGCTTCTTTATGTGGTGATATCTCTGAGTCTCATCACTCTGGAGGTGGCGTTAGGGAGTTCCTTCATATGAATATATGTTTTATATGTGCATATGAGGAAATGCATTTATGTTTTTTAAAGTTATTATTTTCTATTATTGATTTATATTTTTAAGCCCCAATTTAATTTTGATAGATATTTTTAACATTTTTGAATAATATTTTTTAATATAACTGTACATTCATGAGTATACCCTCTTTCGTCTCTTTGTCCAATTGCTGTTGAATCCATCAATGTATAGCATTGCAAAATACGATCACATATGTCACGTGTATACGGTCATATTCTCGTACAATTGAATTCAAACTCCACTAAATGTTCTTATCTATCGTTATAAGACTTGCCATCAAATATACTGAGTGCTACATAAGCCGTAACCACGTGCATGCTCTATCGGTCTTTGAAGAGCTAAAAATACCGTGAAGTCTAACCTCATACTCCGCAAAGTCTAAGAAAAATTTAAAACTGTTGTGAAACTAAATTTAATATATATATATATATATATATTTATGTATCTCTGGGGTTTTCCTAATTGACTTGAAAAAATGAAATCCTATGACCTATTTTGTGATGCTCGTGGTCGAAGAGAACTGAGAGTGATCACCGGGTGATGTCTTAAAAGAAGAGTATTGCTGAAACAAAGTGCGGCTCCTGGCAGGTTTCAAAATCAATAAATAGCGGTAAGAGAGGCACATGAATGAATCATTCCACATCAGAAAAAGAAAGGGGGATCCTGAGCTGTATAAATTTATAATATAGTCCTGAATGATAGAGACACATTTTGGAGAAAAATCGTAAAGCTAATGATAAAAAACTCCATAGTTAAGCGTACTTAGAATAATACTCGGATGGGTGACCCTCCCATAAATTACTCAAGTTACGCAATTTCAAGAAGTCGATATAGATAATATCTTTACATCTAAATCACGAAAAATGTTTTATATTTTATACACCATAAAAGATTCAAAATAATTGATCAGATGAAACATTTTAATGAGATTTATGTAATTCTTCCCAATATCATTTAATATTACAAGAACAATACAATGGTCTAAGTTTTTTCATAAAATGAGTAGGTGCCATGCACCAACAAGAACCCAATTAAAATCTCACACATAGTATGCACGTACTTCTCCTTAATTTACAGTGTATACTCGGTCAACTCGATACGGCATCCTATTTAATTTCTTTTCATACATATTTATTTTGAATAATTTATTTCAAAGCCATAGTCAAATCCAATGTGGTGCACTTCTTAAAAAAATGTGATATGATATTTGATTTATTTTTTTACTTGAAAAAACAATTAATTAGCTAATAATATCATGTTGAAAATTGACTTCTATAAGCTTTGATGGAGACCCATGCAGAGGCCACCAACCGCACGTTTTCCATTTCTTCCTTCCTCCCTACTCAACCTCTTCGCTTTACAAAAAGCACAAACTAAAGCAAATTTAACTACAATAATTTCATATCATGTTAACTGATATTTATCAAAACTTTATATAATTTCGAAAATCCTATTATTTATATTTATATATCTAAAATTGAAGGATATAAAATATCATGCAGCTTGTATACATGCCATATGTGGCATGAGAGGTTGTATTGGTTCGAGTTTGAATCAGTCAGAGTCAATTTAATTCATCTGCATCTTTTTTCTCCGACCTCGTCCGATAATTGAGTCGGTCGTGTCCTATTCGGAAACTCCCCAAAATGAGAAAAAAATATGCATCATGAATTAAGAATTAGGCAGATATACAATTAACATTAAAAATTTATAATCATAAAATAAAGATCCATGCATGCATCTAAACAAACAAATTGAATATAACTTTATAATCCTAAACAATAAGTTTGAATTTATTAAAAAAAAATGTTATAGATGTATAATTAATTTGGGTCACATCTACTAATGTTGTAGTTTGACCCAAATAAATTTCAATTGAATGAGGCCGAGCTCCGGATAATGGTAATAGAATGGTCAAATTTTTTAACTTTGAGTAATATGACTTACTTTAATCTTGTGATGCTCTTTTAATTCAAATTATATTATTATAATTTTTAATTAGATGAAGAAAATTGTGGTTATTCAAAATATTAATTTAAAAAAAAACAAATTTGATAGGAATATATAAATATATATATAATATTTTAAATACAAAATTGCAAAAGAATCAAGTTCAAATTATCAAATATATGATAAGTGGATATAATTAATTAATATGTACATGTGGGGAAATATGTCGTCTTCACCTCTTTCTTCGGTCACAAAAAGTAGCCGCCACCGCTACCGGCGCCGCCGCGGCTGAGGTTGTTCGCCGCCGGCCCGCCCATCTCATCAAGAAAGTATCCTTCAGTGACCGTCAGACCACCCGCCGGAGGGTTTTCTATCCCGTGAAGAAAATCATCCTCTGCGCCGCCGGCCATGGAGAACACAGACAGATCTTGTTGCGGCGGCGGAGGGGCCGGAGGGCGGAGCTGATAGTCGTCGTAGGGCTGAACAGCCGGCTGCTCGCGGAAGTTGATGGTTGGCTGGACGCCGGAGATGTAAGGGGCGGCGGCGTAGCTCCCGGCCGGCACGCCGGTGAACTGCTGCACCATCGCCCGGAAGTTGGTGGTGTCGGTGTTGAGCAAAGTGGTCGGAGCTCGCCGGGAGGCCCTCGTTCGCTTGCGGCCGGACTTTCCTACCCCGGAGAGCTGACTGCCGGCCTGGCCGGCGCCTGCGCCGGAAATCTTTTGGGTTGAGCTTGGCGTAGTCGTGACGACTGTGGATTCGGCCGCCACCGACGTGTTGATGAAGGGCAGGGGCTGGTGGCCGGCTCGGTCCCCGGAGCGTCCGCCGGCGTGGTGGATGAGATGGACCCAGTTGGATTGGCCGGTGCTGGCCTCGCTCATGGCCATGAATTTTCAGGATTGTAGAGAGAGAGAGAGAGAGAGAGAGAGAGAGAGAGGGAGAGATGACAGAAAGCGGTGCGGGTTTCGTTATAAAACGCGAAGAAGATGAATGGAGGGTTGACTAAGTCAAAATTGAAGATGGCTGAATCACAGCCGTCCGTTTTGTAGACTAGCGCAATCTTGTTCAAATGGTTGTAATTAAAGTTTGAGGTAAATGCAATCAATTACAACAGGGTGCTTCAATGATTATAAGCTTTAAGTTTACGTATAGTACTCCTTAAGCATTTTACAATGGGTGAGGCCTCCTTTTTGTTGATGTCGTGATGATGTGGGGTGAGCATTTGCACTCAGATGCTCAAGCCTGGATCGTTGATTGACATGCTGACTTGATCAGCTGTCGAATCTTATGTTGGCTCGAACTTTAGTCAAGCCAACTCAAGATCTTAAAGAATTGATAATTTATTTGGAAGAAACCATTATCTTATTCTCTTTCTATACAAAAACTCAAGACTTTGAGATGTTATTGTTACTTTAAGGATTATCAACAGAGTGAGAGCAATCTGGAGAACCATTGCCATAACTATATATTCCCGTAGTGGGGATCAATTATTCAGGAAAAGTTTAGCTTCTTGAAACCTTAGAGAGGGAATTAAAATAATAAAGAAGACAAACTCTCATCTTTTACTCACTTAGGACTAGATTGTTGTAAGTAAAGATCTATGTAATCCTTTGATAAGATAGCAGGAAGCACTACAAAGATCAAACTTGACATTGAGTTCACTTTGAAATGTCGTATATGTTGTTTATTATAAGTTGTGCAAGGCATAACACACGAAAGTTTTTTGTAATTTACTCTTCTAAGATAGCCAAAGTTTAAATTCCCTTTCAAACAAAATGATTGAAATTCTATTTTTTTTTTGTCTTAGAAGTTTTGTTTTATTCAAGTCATCGAAAATTTTCTATACTCAATACACCTACAAAACTATAATCAGAATCATCCGAACAATAATAGTCAAAGTTGAGCTATTATAGGAGGAAATTAAAAGAGGCAAAAACAATTGTTGAGATGTTAAGTGTAGGCAAGAAACCCAACTTTAGAAGATTCCCATTAAATGTCTTTCAATCATTATTAGCTACTTGTCTACACACAAATAAGTACCGCCAATTAACCCAAGTTGATTGGCAATAGTCCTATCCCCTAGGTCATACAACTCTATAGATTATATTAGCTCATGTTAGAAAAGGATATGGAGATGTTAGTCGATAGCAATGATTGTGGTTAGTGAGGAAAGTAGTGGGTAGAACTTATTATGCTATATCCTATGAAATGAAACAGAACAATCCAGCTATTTAAACAGAGTACACTAGCTAGTGCCGTGCTTTATAATAACAAAAGGTTATTCAGCCAAAAGTTGTCATTCAACCTTACATCTCTATCTGCCAATCTTAATGCATGCTTATTTATTTGGTCTTAGATGTCTTATTAAAGGCAGTTCAACTAACATAAGTCGTCTAACCGATAAGACATCAGTCTATATTTTAGGAGTTTACCGTTATTCATCAGTCTGTTCATTTGTTGTCTATTGATTATGAGTCCATCTTGCTATACAACTTGGAAGACAACATTAAAATAATTGTTCAAGTACATTAGATTTAACATTAACAACTATATACATATGTCATATTGACTATCAAGAGATTGGCCTTGTTTTGGTAACGCGACAGAAAATAATTCAATACCCTCTTTAAAATGCCTCACAATTTTTTAAAAATTTTAATTTATATTTGACATATATAAATGTTAATTTTAAAAATTAACTCTATTTCACATTCTATACAAGGTTCACTATTAAAATTTAATTTTATTTTATATTTAACATATATTTTAAAAAAAAGTTAACATTATTTTACATTCAATATATTTTTTAATAATAAAATAATTTTATTTTATATCATATAACAACAATAATAATCAAGCTTTTAATCTCCTAGGTGAAATCAACTATATGAATTCTTATTTTTATTGCGCTCTATTAAACAACAAGTTCTTATTTATTTTTAAATATATGAGATACTTTCTAATAGTTTTTTCTCATATCTTATTTGGTCTTCTTCTTTTTCTCTTAACACATGCAAAATTTAATAACTCAATTTTCTTTACTAAAAGTTTCATCAGTTTATGGTTTATATGTACAAACCATATTAGTTGACCCTCGTTGAACTTATCCTCAATCGAAGCTACCCAACCAATCTTCTTGTAGATTTACTTATTTTTTATTATATTATTTAGTGTATACCTACTCATCCACCTTAGTACTACTCTCATCTATGTGACACTTATTTTACTTATGTGTTTTTATTTTGTGGAATAACATTTTGTGTCATATAATATTGCCGATCTAACAACTATTTTATAGAATTTATCTTACAATATAAGTAAATTTTTTTATCACATAACACACTAAAAGTATTTCTCTATTTTATTCATTCTGCTTAAATTTTATTTATGATATCTTCCTTTATTTCATCATTATATTATAAGCATTTCTCTGTTTTAGTCATTTTGCCTAAATTTTATTTATAATATTTTTATTTATTTCACTATTATTTTGTATAATTTATCCAAACTATTTAAATCATTCATTCTTCTTAATAATCTCATCATCAATTATCATATCACTAATATAAGTGCTTTTATCTTGACTAAATTTGTACTTCATATATTTAATTTTTGATCTGCTAAAATAAAAATCTTTACATTATAAGGTATTCCTCTTTAACTTGAGTTTTGCCTCAAACCCTATCATGTGTAAAAGCATATACTAAAGTACTATTTTATGAATATATTCAGTTAAGGCCTCCATAATAAATGTAAAAAGATATAGACTTAAAGTTGAGTCTTGGTGCAGTACAATTGTAATTGAAAAATCTTTAATTAAACCGCTTTGTGTTCGAACACAAATAACATTTTCTTTATATATATTTTCGATAACTTGAGTATAGGTAGCACAAACTCCATTCTTTTTTAAAGCTTTCTAAAATACTTTTTTTGAAATTTTATCATAATTTTTTCAAATTGATAAAAATCAAATGCAAATTTTCTTTTCTCTCTCTTTACTTTTTCATTAAATCCTTAATAAATAAATAATTTTTATAGTGGATTTATCAAATATAAAATCAAACAAATTTTATTATACTCTAGTATTATAATGTAATCTCTACTCGATTACTATTTTTTAAAGTTTTAAATTATGACTTATTAATTTAGTACCTTCATAATTATCATGATCCTACACATCGTCTTCTTATAAATAGATATTAATATACTCTTTCTCTACTCGTTTAGCATTTATTTAGTCTTCAAAATTATATTAAATAATATAATGAGGCAAGACACTTCTTCATCTTTTATATATTTTCAAACATCTATTAAGATATTATTCAGTTCAAATACCTTCTATACTTTATCTTCTTTAAAGTCTCCTAAACTTTAGCCTTATTAATACATTGAATATAACAGTAATTTTTATTCTCTTTTTGAATGTTAAATTTTATAAGATCAAATGTATTATCACAACTATTATTGAAAAGCTTTTAAAAATAATTGATCGATCTATGTTGGATATCTTTTTTTTTTGAAAAGTATTTTATATCTTTATTCTTAATGCATTTTACTTGAGTCAAATTTTTAGTTTTCTTAATTTTTATCTTAGCAAGTCTGTATATGTATTTTTCTCCGTCTTTGGTGATCAGTTTTCTATATAAATCTCAAACGTCATATTCTTTGTAATACAAATAACTTTTTTAGACTTTTATTGGGCTATTTTATATTTTTCTCAATTCTTTTTATTCTTGTATTTGTATTAATCTTTACAGCATTTCTTCTTCTCTTGAACTTTTTCTTATATATCTTATTTTTACCATTAAGGGCCTGTTTGTTTGTAAGGTTAAATTTAACAAGGTTTAAATTAAACTTAGATAAAGATATTTTTTTATTGAAAATTATGAATGATGTGAAATAAAGTTAGTTATTATATTGAGATATGTGAGGGATGTGATATAAAGTTAGTTATTATATTGGGATATGTGAAGGATGTGATATAAGTTAGTTATTATTTTAGTAATGTGTGTAGAATGTGAAATAAAGTTAATTTTTAATATTAAATTTTATGTGTGATGTGATATATCTGGTTAAAATTAAACCAGGTTAATTTTCAACTTGTAAACAAACAGGGCCTAAGTATCTTTATTATTAGGAGCCTTTCTTTAGATTCTTTTAGCACCTCCTTCGTCGCCTTATAGATGCAATTGATACCTGTCAACCACATAAGATCAGTTTCTCCCTTAATATCTCACTGTCCAAATTTAATAACTTTCTTCATAAAAATATTCTTATTTTCATTCTCTAGTTTTCTCTATTAAGTTCAAGAATATTATTTTAACTTACTATTTTTTCTCTAGCTCTTCATATTGAGATTTGAGGCAATTAATCGATATTGGGTAGTTAAACATTCACATAAGATCTGAGACTATTTCATTTTACATCAAAATATTAAAAAAATTTTATCTTTAGCCTCAAAACAATTCAAAGCTTCTCAAAATATACTCATAGCAAACAAGATGGGACTCAAATCTTAGGAGGATCTTTTCTAGCTAAAATATCATTTATCCCACTAGCTTCGTCATAAGCACACATAATTTAAGAGGAATTTAGTTCAATATTAAATGTTTATATTAAAAAGCATTAATTAAAAATTAATCTAAAATAATCTCTTCGTATAATGTGTCCAATCTTAGATCTTATTGAACTTCTATTGTATACGATCAGTTCAGGCCTGCTTGTATTGCACACGTGATACTTCATGATTAGTATTCAAATGATCGATGTTCCGTCTTAACACAATAATTTCTCACAAATACTATTTTTAAATAAATATTTGCAAGATTTCATTGAGATGCCAAGCTTGATTCATTAAAACAGTGTATAATTATTTGAAATAAATTACTTATAGAAGTTATACTAATTTATCCATGAAATTTGAATTATTACATATAGGTTCTTGTGTTTCTATCAATTTTGATTTATGCACATATACAAAAATATTAATACAAGATATTTAAGAAATTACATAGAGGAATGCATTATTTTTAGTATTTTTTGCGCATTTTATTATGGGATTGATTGATAGATCGGTTTCTAATAAAATTTGAAACTTAGAGACCTAGAAGTAATACTCTAAATCTCATGAACCCGTACATAAATTTCATTATACATCATGACCTAAAAATAATTAATCCTTTTTTTATATTGTATGCAAGTTCACTCACGTTAGCCGTTAGATCTAGAAGAGTAGATACCAATACCAAATTGTCATAAGATAAATATATATATATATATTATTTATATATAGTATATATAAATATATATATATCCAATAAACATAGAACGTTTATTTCATGATGCATGCATCACTTGTACTTAAGCTTAAGGTCCTGTTTAGTTAAAGGCCAGCCAGGCCATGACCAAAATAATCTCCAATATTTTCCAACCATTTTATTACAAATAATAATAATAAATTAAATATAATATGTTAAAAATTACGTAGAATATAAAGTAAATTTTTTATATTGAAGTTTATATATTTAAAATAAAAATTAAATTTTTTTTAATAAAATAGTTGGGGAATATTTTAGTTATGATTATGACCAAAATGTTCTCCAACCAAACAGAGCCTAAATGCCCTCAGTAATTATCACCAGATCAATTATTAATTTCCTCCTCTTGAAAAACAAATGAATTGAAACTTGAAATAAATTAGATCCATGTATATACGATGCATTGTTTGATTGAAGGTCGATCGTCGTAAAATTGAAAATATCGAGTTCCATTCACGATTCTAATTTGTTCTATGTTTTAGTTACCTAAAACTAATTATTATCAGTTCTATCTCCTCTTCATCGTCATGGAGGCTTTAAACAATTAACTTTCATCTGATTAGTGTCTTTTATTGATGGAATTTACCATCAGTAATAATTTTCTGGATGATTTTATGTTTATCTGTTTCTTCACTATAACGATAATAATATACTTATTTAGTATTGAACAACTTGATGTACTGCTTTATAAAAAGTTATTTATATTCAGTTTGTTACGCTTAACAAATAGGTTTGAATGTAATTTTAAATACTTGATCGAGTACTAAATGAACGAATTTGAACATACTAATATTCGATTCGTTAGTATCAGTGAATTGTTAAAATAATGCACATAAGCATGCTTAAATTAAATGTTCAATATAAATTTATTTAGAGCTTAATTAAAGTCATTTGATATATCTCTCTAATTAACATAAAAATTAGATTCATTAATCATAAATCTATATTATGACCATCTTATTAATTAATTAAAAAGTTAGGCTCATCAATCATAAATCAATATCATGGCTATAAAAATATGTTGATAAGAATTTATTTATGAAATATTGAATTAACTTAATAATTTTATATTCAAGAACTTAGATACACATAAATTTATTCACAAATTAATTGAGAAGATCGTTCACGTATCAAATACGAATAAGACCCAAATAAATTATTATGTTCACAAATTATGCTCAAGATTTACCAAATTTTTGATAAATGAGCTTGAGCATAAACACAAAATTATTCGGTACAATTCGATTTATTTACGGCCCTGTTTATATGGATCATAATGAAGTACCCAAAAGTTAATAAAATTTACAAATAATTAATATATTCTTTAATTAATCAAATTTGTGCTGATCTTCTGGTTGCTTAAAAAGAATTTGTTCAAAATAAAATTAATATAAATTAAATTCAACTCAACATTGAATCAAAATAAGTTAAAAATTTAAATGATTTTTTTTTTAAATATAAAAAAAGTATTATTATAATTAAACTATAGCACTAAATAAAGTTATTTAATGCATCTCCATATGTGAGAAAAAGCCTAATCGTTTAATCTCAATAAACTTGAAACTTGATCCAACACAAATAATTGTAATCCGGGTCAAACCAAATTCAATTTCGTATAAAAAAATCAACACTTTCAAATTTAAACGGGTTGGAACGTAATATTCTATGATCAAAATATAAAGTTATTGTGTACTTTAATTTTAGAGAACTATATGACTTATGTACTTTTAAAAAAGTCACTTATTTCAGTACTATTTCAATTCAAACACTTTTAACTATGAAGTTTTTCATTATCAGTCTTATAATTTTGTAAAAAATATATTTATTATTTGAAATCACGTTATCTTTTTATACAGCTAAGGTACTGTTGACGTAGGATGTAGGAGATCCCAAAAAACACAAAAAAAGAGAGAGTCCTGAAAAACGGCGGCGCGCAGAGAGCTAAGCCTGACAGCTGAGGCTTAAGAGAGAGAGAGAGTTCGGGGCATCCAAGATAACACTCAGTAATTTAAAGTGATTCAGGGAAGATATCCCCTACATCTACCGGGCGCTAGTGAGAGAGTTTCCACTATGAATCAAAAAGGTGGTCGGGAGACCAGTACAAAGAGTTTACAAGAGGAAGAGAGAGAGTAAGAGAAAGAAAGAGAGCATTTCTTATTCTCAAGCTTCTGTTTACAAGGGGTGATAGAGGAGGGATTCTGTTCTTCCCGGGATGAGTCCTCTGTTCTTTCTGTGTGTCCCCCCTCCTGCCTGGATCTGTCCTGCTAGTTGGATCCTCCCGTGTGTCCTCCTTCCTGCCTCGATCTTTTTCGCTTGAAGACTGTTCAAGGGTGTTTGTAGGCGATGGACTGTACAGCTTTGTCCTGGTTTCCCAGAGAAAAAAGAGGTGAACAAGCTCTGTGCTTGCGCCGCTGGAGGGACCAAAAGCAGCAACCGGGGAGCGTGATTTTTAAATATTGGTACTGCTTCTGGGGATCCGTGACAGCTGGAACATGCGGATCCTTGATTTACATATCTGGGAAAAGTGTTTTGTACGGGGAACGGCGCAGTCGGGCCACGCTGACTGTGACAAGTACAACAGCGTAACATTGTCATCGATGTTAGCAATGATGGTCCTGACTCGTCGTGGACGAGACTTGATTGAACCTTCGTGGTCGAGGTTTAACCAAGGTCTGAAATCTGTGAGTACAGATAAATAAGTTAGTAAATAAATGAATAGATAAATAAAAATTGATGCTAGCTTGGAGCCACGTGTTAACAGGTACTCTCTTTTTTTTTAATAGAGTGATTTATTTTTATATTTTTTCACCTAAATTGCTAATATTAACTTAAGCGGTTACTTTCTATCTTTTTCAATTCCAGACCGTCAAACCCACGCCACTCAGAATATAAAATAAAAGACAAAAATTACAGTAAATTTGAAATAATAATAATAATAATAATAATAATAATAATAATAATAAACTTCAAGTCATTAGGACAACAGAAAATGCTGCTCCTGTGGAATCTGGACTCGACAAAGTCCAGTCAAAGTTGGCACATTTATTTAAGATCTCGATGTGGACCTAAAGTTGTCACATGCCTAAATTTGTGACCACCTACATTAATTAGTCAATTAATTAACTCAAATTAATCAAATTTCAATAATACGTTAGATGATGATTTTTTCAAAATAAAATTAATTAATTAATTAATATTATTTTAAAAGAATTAATAAAGTAATATATTTCTAACACCATAATTTATTTTTCATTAAACAGAAGTCATCGGAATGAGCAACTTCTGAGATACAGATATCGCCCGCTGCTCGGGCAACTTCTGTATCAATGAAGTAGAAAAGAAAATAAAGATAATCATAAAACATAAATTGATAATAATTTAAAATTATAAAAAAATAAATAAAAATTTATTAGTTATTAATTAAACAAATCATGTCATGCCATATTCATTAGAACTTCAACTAATTAATAAAAATTTTTATTTAAAATTATATTATGTAAATTTATTTTAGAATAATATATATTATAAAAAATTAATAATGTAATTATAATAATAATATTATAATTAAAATATTAGCTTAAAGTAGTTATCATTTTACATAAGGTAATAATTTATAAAAATATTTATTCTTAAAAATAAACAAGTTATTTTATTAAAAAAAGAGCGGCAAAGTTTTATAATTAAATCTCAAAACAAATTTTGAACAAAATGAAATTTAAAAAAAAATTAATTTTAATAGCATTCTAAATTATAATATGTTAAAATTATAATTTATGTTATTTTTAAATTCTAATATTACGAGTGAAAATAATATTAAATTTATTTAATTGTTATATAATTTTTTTAAATAAAAATATTTGATAAATATTTATATATAAATATTATAATAAGATTTAATATTAGTTTTAAAATTAAATTTATAAGTATAAATATTTTTATAAATTGGGCGACTTCTATTTAATA
>JAEMOT010004292.1:160418-175333 GCA_019297695.1 Apostasia ramifera
TAATATATTAATAATATAGTTAAAATCAAGGCCAATTTAGAAATGTGAAGTTCACCGTCAAAGAATATGGTGTGAAATATGTAAAATGCTTAAAATTTAAGGGGGATTTACACAGGGGACATTGAATTCATCACAAATTACGCATTTCACCATAATTTAGTAAATATTACGCATATCACACTCTTCTTATAGTTTTACATTTCTATTATAACAATTGCCAATATAAGAAAAGTGTGATATGCGTAATATTTACTAAATGATGGTGAAATGCGTAATTTGTGATGAATTCAATGTCCCCCATGTAAATCTCCCAAAATTTAAATGAATATGGTGTGATAGTGGTAATATTTATGAATTGAAGGTGAAATGCGTAATTTTGTATAAATTTCATGTCCTATATGTAAAAACCCTTTTAATTTATTCTTCAATTTACATGTTGATTTTTATATCAGTTTTAGATTTTAATCTCGCTTAATTTATGCACTATAAAATGTCATCCATCAAGTTTGACGAATGGGTTAAAAAGAGAATATTTGAAACTCGTGGACTTATATGTAATAATTCAAATATTAAGAACCTGTATGTAAGAGCTCTACTAACGCAGGGACCTATAAACAATTTACCGTCAATTACACACCCCGGCACGAGGGGGCGGCGTCGGCGCGGACCGGAGGTTGCGGGGGCAAAATGTTTGACTGTTTAATAGACTAAAAATCTCGGAAATCGTTACGCACCGAAATTTAACGCAAAACGCCACCTCGTCCTTCATTTGATTGGCGTTGCACGTGGCATGCTGTAATGATCGGGCCCACAGATGACCGATCGTGTTTTATTTATGGTTCCAACTCAGGCTAAATTATTTACAGGTCCTCATGATTTGATATATATTACAAATCAATTCTTTTTTATTCTCAAAATCAGTTTTTTTTTTATGATAAAATTAGTTTTTTTTATAGCATTCAAATTGGTAGTTTTCATCGTTTAGCTGAGAATAATCGTATATGAGTTAAAAGAATGTTAGACATTTCTTAACATTTTCAATGCAAAGAGCAATTAGAGGTAAGTTTTTGCCTTCTTGATCTATGGGTTTTAATGACTAAAAGAAAGTTTTTCGTAAAATAAATAAGATGGATATGTAGACTAACTACGCTACTTATTTCACTGCATCGCTCTCTCCTTGCTTCTTTATTGCAAGTAAAATCTCTGTTGTTTTGAACCATCACTTTGATTTTTATGGACTCCTTATTTGTGTTAGTAACTGTATTGAAATTATTTTTGTATAATTTTTTTTAATAGAGCAAAAATGAATATGAGGGAGAATTAAGTGTAATTTTTTGAGTTAAATATTTGCATTTCTTTTTAAATTAATTCAATTTGATCGATATTATTTTTCATATTACGACAATTATACCTTGCCTATTAAAAGTTTACTTTTGGTATTGTTGCTCAAGTATGCTCAATCCTTGCTACTTAAAGAGTTTATAAAATAATATAAAAAAATTTTAAATGAAGAAAATTATGAAGACCACATGAATGAGTTTAGAAATTAATTTACTAATTTTAAAACTTTGTATTTCAATTATCATTATTATTTTATAATTTTGGTCTACATTGCATACACTACTATGCCTAAAATGGCTATTTTAAGTAGAAAAAAATTATGTGGTCCAATATATTATCAATAAATTAATCAATAGTGATCTAATGATCCTAATCACTTGATTTCCCTTCAAATAATTAAACACTTAATTCGTTAGATAACTCGATATATTAGATCCTCAGTCCTCATCCTCTATCAATCAATTCATTGGATGATTTATTGTGCTAGATTGATTTTGGCAAATGCATAAGTTCGTAATAATTTAGAAAATAATAACAAAATCATTAAATGTTTGAAGTTATATATATATATATACATATTGTTGGAACCTTCTAGAACACTTCTTGTCGAACAGCAGGCTTTTGTCAAACTGCAGCCCCTTGTCGAACAGCTTCTCAAAGAGATATCACCAGATCGTACTCTCTGTAATACTGTGTCAACTCAGCATTTAAGACAGCATGGGAGTCCACTGCATAATTGTCCTTTGCAGGAATAGGTGTCGACACTGTACCTATTATGCCCCTCCTCTCCAAGCTATAAATAAGGAGGAGGAGGAGGAGGAGAAGCGAGAGACTTTTTTCTCTTTCTAGCCGAGCTACCCTCTCACTCTACTCTCTCTCTCTCTTGTACTCATTCGGTCTTCATTTAGAGATCGTCAAACTTTGTAAGAGGGGAAATTCGATTAGTGGATTTAAATCGCCTAGACAGTATTGTGGTTTTTCCCTCGGACACTTGGGTTTTTAAGCAAAAATTATTGTCTTATTTCATTCTATTTTTGCATATTTTTTTGCATCAATATATATATATATATGACCATTAGCTGATCAAGCTCAATGCCACAACTAAACCAAATGACAATCTAGACGAGATCAAGTTTGGATTTTGAAAGCACGCACAAATAAATGTAGAAGCCTAATGCTCCAAGGTTAGGAATTGATTTGTGATATGACATCTCGAATTACTTGATTGGCAGGATAACTCAATTGTTATACCAAGAGTTCACTCAATGTAAAAGGAGTCTAGAATGTATCTTTATGAAAAGTAAATTCCTCAAGAAGTTCTAGCACGAGTTACCTATTTGCTTGAGATATGAAGAGCAAGAAGATATCTTGAACCTAAAGATTAGGGAAGATATCAAAAAGGCATCTTGCCAATTATCACGAGCTCCACCATGAAAAAGTCCACAAGCTTGATTTTGCTAGCTACCAAATGTCTTCTAATGCAACTACATACACACTTTAAAAGCTTGGTATATGGGAAGTGTGTAATAAGGAAAAGGAAATAATATGGTGGCCTAACATGACAGAGGAGAAGCGATGAAAATAGTGGAGACGCTGAAAACGGATGCGATTTATAAAGGAAAAGAAACTTTAGCCGGCTATCATGCCTAAGCCATGTAATTCCAATCAACAAAGATTCAGAAATATTTGAGAAACACAAACCAATAATGAATTTTTCATTCCGCTTTCATGATACCTAAATATAATTAAGCTAATATGATAGTCAAAATATTAACTAAAGTAAAAAATAACAACTCACTTAATACAGTTAACAACTAACAAAGTAATTAACTACAAAGTCAAAGACAATAAAGATTAAACTACTTACTTAACACTGATCTAGTCAAATATGTGTGCATCAGACTCGTATGAATTTTGATTTGAGTTGATTTTGTTTGAGATCTCAGAAGGGGTCTTTGTTTAACTCAATTTCTATGTAGCTCACCATATAGTGCATCCTAATGAATTTTTATATTAATTCAAAAATTTAGACTATCATACATTAATTGGGAACTTAGAAAATTAAAAGGCTTGTATGGCCACCTCTTCATCCTCTTCTCATAGTTCTTTCTCCTATCTAATTTCTTCTTTTTTTATTATGATTTATGGCATAAGATTCTAAGTGAGACACGAAAGAAAAGTCATGATCAACTAATAGAGGTTGAAGAATTATAACTATTCGTTAAGTAAGTGATGGGAACTAAATAGCATGCAAACTCTCATCAAAGTTTTTACTAATAATCAATAGATTTAAATATATTAAGACACATAAATGGTTAAGCAAATTATTACATACGATATACATGTAATACTGCACATATTTTAAAATTTATTTTTCATCTTAGTATTGTACTTCATTGTTGTTTTCTTTATGCACAATTATATTTTATTTAATAAATAATCGTACGTAAGCTATGTGAGCATTTTTGAAGATTACAATATTTGAAGTTTTGAAACATAAAATTCCCATCATAGAAATATTAAAGATGATTAATGTTAGGTGTCATCCCATGAAAGAGCAAAAAAATTAGATGTAAAAGGTTTCTGTGGTTAATAAATTGTTGATGGTACGGACTGTAAATTAAGTAGAACATCATTAAATTATAAAATATTCTCAAAGATGCTAATTAAATTAAAATGAAAATAATTATCATTCACGTATGTTTCTGTTTTCAAAATTTTTTCAAGTGCATTTTGTGTATCTCAAAATTATTTTTAATAATAAAATGATAGAATTCCCATCTCCTTCTCCCTTTCCCTCTCCCATTTCTCCTCTCCCACAGGTCAACCCTAAACCCAACATCGCTATCACATATAGTGTCGTGTCAACACAAAACGTGCAATAGCATCGACACAGTGCATGCGGCCTTGTTGATGACTGCCACACAAATGCGGAGATACCACTATCCAGGACCCTGAGCACGACATCCTCGCAATTATATGCGCGTGACTTTTTTTATGGCGTTCGCCCGGCTGTGTGTGGCAGCAGAGAGGTGGAAGAGGGAGAGAGAGAAGAGACGATAAAATTGTAAATTTGTTTTTTCTATTTGTTTTTATAGTATTACCTAGATGAAATATTTTAATAGCTCCGAGATCAAATAAATTTTTTTTAAATTTATGAATCTATTTAATATTACTTTCTAGTCCCAGAGAGATATATGATATTTAATCGTAGAATAATCATAAACCTAAATTTAATTTTATTTTAAGTTCAACTTATAAATAATGAAATTTCGGATATATTAATGTATATTTCGTAAGTCAGCTGTAATTCTAATTCATTTATTTTCATATGGGATTTTAATGTGATTTTGGTCATGATTCAAAGTTCAAACTTCAAAACTTTGAATTAATGACCATGACATTTACGGAAGCTTATGTATACATAGTGGCCTATATATATATATATATATATATATTTGAAGAAAAATCTTTCATTCAATGATAATATAGAATAAAACTGTAAAATTTTATTTAAGTTCATATTTTATTTTATTTTAATTTAAACTTTAGAAATTTAAATAAAAGAATTCAAAATACATATATATATATATATTAAAATGCAATATATATTGGTGTGTATGTATGTATGTAAATAATAGCATTTTAATTTGAAGAAACATATTTCATTCATGATAATATAGAATAAAATCGTAAAATTTTATTTAAGTTCATATTTTATTTTATTTTAAAGTCTTTATTTTAAATTTTAGAAATTTGAATAAAAGAATTCAAGATACATACATATATATATATATATATATGTATGTATTAAAATACTATATATATTTGTGTGTATGTGTGTATATATAATAGCATTTTAATTTGAAGAAACATCTTTCATTCATGATAATATATAATAAAATCGCAAAATTTAATTTAAGTTCATATTTTTATTTTATTTCAAAGTCCTTATTTTAAATTTTAGAAGTTTAAATAAAAGAATTTAAGAAATACTAAAAATTTAAATAAAAATTATAAAAAATATAGATTAAAATATAACCATAAGTAAACTATATTAACATTAATTTGGCCAAAATTCTATTATTCCCTTTACACAGTAATTTTTAATGTTGTTGCACATGGTAAATAAAAAGAGAATTTTTTTTTCATATTTCATAAGAAATTCATGTTACATGTTAATTTTTTTAAAAAAATCTCAAAATATAATGTGACATGCAGATAATTGTCCCTTTTAAATTAAAAATAAACTAAACAATATCACCGTCTTATATGTAATTTAATAAATGAGCAATAATATCTTTTAAATAGCTAAGTTGATATAATAGAAAAAAAATAAAAAAATTATTGAACATTCTATAAGTTGATTTTTATTTCAAAGATATTGTACACGTGAAAGAAATGATATTAAAATATTAAGAAGAGGAAATTCTTTTCCTTTCACTTGGTTAACGTGTTAGGAAAATCATTGCGTATAGCTTCCTCTCTCCGGAATTAACCGTCTAAATTCAGAATTTTTTAATTTTTCCATCCAAAAACAATTTAATTTTGAACCACAGAAACTTATTTAATTTCAAAAGAGTTTCTCAAATTATTTAGTCCTTAATAACAATTTTTATTTTCTGATTTAAATTCAGGTATTATTCATGTGTTAACACGTGGCTCCAGCGCTGCATCATACCCATATACGTGACTCCAGCGCTGCATCACACCCATATACGTGGCTCTCAGGTGACACTAACTTCTTATTTGAATATTATTATTCTCACAAGTCCCAAGCCTCGGCCACGAAGGTTCGGCCAAATATCGTCCACGACCGAAATCATCCCCTAGCAACATCGATGACGATGTTCCTCAGCTGCGCCTGTCACTGTCGGCATGGCCCGACCGCGCAGTTTCCAATGCAAAGCGCTTTTTTCAGTCACGCAAATTAAGGACCCGCATGTTCTAACCATCACAGATCCCCATAAGAAATACTAAGATCGAGAAGTCAAGCTCTCCATCCACTACTTTCGATTCCTCCGATGGCCGACAGTAATGAAGCCATCAGCATGGGTTCAGCATTTGTTTACTTCATTCCCTCCCGGAAAATCAGAACGGAGCTGCACTATCCGTTGCCTATAAATATACTTAAAGAAGCATGAAGAAAAGGAAGGTTTTTGGAAGAGCAGAATTCTTCTTTTATCACTTTTGTACCAAGAGCTCGAGATAAAAAAAAAAGCTCTCTCTTCTTTCTCTCTCTTTGTACTAGTCTTTTCGACCACTCCCACCCTTTTTCTAGTTAAATCATCTCCCGCTGATCGCTTGGTGGACGCAGGGGATTTCTTCCATGAACCACCTTAAATACCTGTGTGCTTTTCTAGATGCTTGTCACTGTGAGTCTTAATCGCCAGGCTTAGCTCATTGTGTACCATCGTCTCTCAAGACTCTCCATTTATCTCTCTTCTGGGACCCCTCTATCCCACGTCAACATCATGTAATTAATAACTTTTTCAATTTACTTTTTGTGTATTATATGTAGACTAATTCAACCTTTTTTTATATAATTCCTTCATAAAACATAAGTGCATAAAAATTCCCTAATTAAATTGACTTTATTTTTATGGAGATATATAACGTAGTAAATAATATTAAATTAATTTTAAATCGAATAAAATTTATAATAATTATAAAAGAGTTTTGTATACTGTGGATTACTGTAAGGAGACATGCATATTCAACTAATTAACGTGTGCAAGCCCAAAAATATTTTATGAGGATTATAATTTCATTATTTCAGCCATCATCAAAATTGATTATAATTTCTTTATTTCATCTATGAGAATTATAATTTCATCATTTTATAAGGGCATTATAAGATTTTCTCGTTTATTATGCTGTCATCATTTATATGTTGAATTTATTTACAAAACTTAAATTACCTACACGATTGTAGATCCTATCTTTTAAATTATCTTTTTCAAAAAAATAAAGGAATAGATAGATTTAATTAAGGTGCATTAATTATAATTTATTTAATAAATTATTTATAAAATATGAAATATCGCAATGCTGATATTTCGTGATCATATAGAATTTTCTTAAATATTTGAAGATCATATACAATTAGGTCCTTAAAAATGTAATATGGGGTATTTTTTAATTATTTTATATAAAAATTATATGCTAATTTTGTTAAGTAGATAGTAATATAAGTAATATAATATATGCATTAAAATTTTAAAATAAATTTTAACTATAAAAATTGATTTTATGTCAAAATCAGCATAAATTTTTTTTTATTAAATTTAAAAAAATAAAATATATTTTTTTCTGATTAAAAAAACCTGAAAGTTTGAATATTTATTTTGTTGTTTATAAATGTTATTTATTATCTAAGTTTGAATTTGGATAACAGAGAAAAATAGAGAAAATGGAGAGAAAATGAAATTGATATTAAACATTATTAAATTAAATGCTTGGCAAGTTGGACCTTGGAATTAAAAATTTAAATACGAAATTTATATTTTCATAAATTTAATTTTAATTTCTGAAATTATATATTTATATTTTTATTTGCTGAAATGAAAGGATGTGTCTTTCAAACTAAAATAAATAATTAAATCAATTGATTTTAAAATAAAAAAATACAATTAAAAGTTATCAGTACTCTATAAATATCTTAAAATTTATTAATTTAACTTTTTAAATATTTAGACCTTCGTATATTAGAATCACTATAAAAATTCTGTAATTATTAACTTAATTTTAAAGTGATTTTATTAAGTTCTGGAATATTATTATCATAAACTATGCAACATTAATAGTGATATAATTAAACACTTTAAGAATAGTATTTACACATAAAATAAAATCATTATTATATTTAATTTAACAACTTTTATATATACAGATCTAAATATGCAAATATAAATAAATGTAAATACAAAATAAAAATATATATATGAGTACAATTAATTATATGTATTTATGTTTATAAATTTGTATATCAGTTTTCAAGTTAATTTTTTAAAATCAAAATTATATTCAGAAATATAGGTTATAAATTATATTTTTTTAATCATGGCAATTCCATAATTATAGAGAATATGGATTTTATTTAGTGCATAGAACATTTAAAATATAAGAAAAGCAAGATCGTATTTTATCACGATTTGTCGATCGCCGGAGGATATCGACTCGATTGTAACCTATAATCACAATTTCCCACGCGGCGTGTGTGACCCACCGGTGGCCGTGCGACTCCTGCGCGGCTGCCAGCGGGTTGCATCGGCGTTGCCCGTGCGCGGGGATCCGGAGGAGAGAGAGAGGTGCCTCTCTCTGCCCTCCCGATCACCGCGTACGGGGCGACGCCGGCACGACCACCAGCGGGTCTGGCGGCAGTGTGGAATGTGCGACCCACTAGCGGCCGCGCGACGCCCGATCCCCGCACAGGCGCCTCTCTCCCTCCTCCCGCTCCCCGCGCACGGCAGCCGGTGGGTTGCACACGCCGCGCGGCCGCGGCTTCGCCTGTGTGCGGGAATCGGGAGGAGAGAGAGAGGCGTTGTCGCTCTCCTCCCAATCCCCGCGCACAGGCGACGCCGTGGCCACCGGACCCGCCACCGGTGGGTCGCACATCCCGCTCAGCAGCTGGGGTCAGGCGGCGTCGCCCGTGCGCGGTGATCAGGAGGAGAGAGAGGGTGATTTCTAACGTCTGTTACAGCCCAAGAATTTATATGCATATTTCATCAAAAGAGGACCAGTTTGCTACATTTAAATATTTGAAGGACCTATTTGATTATACGAGTAAACTAGAGAGACCAGATGTTATTTACCTTAAAAAAAAATCTATCGATTCATTATGAGAAATTGTGTAAGCATATGTAGGTAATTTCCAAGAAGCGTTTGGTCCTGTGACAAAATGTTCCGAACTTAATGATACCAGTAGGCCTTTATTGAGTGGATTTTGTGTTAGTCGACCTTAATTCAAGCTTGAATTTTTCGACTTCAATTTAAGTTTGGATCAAGTAATTAAAATATATTTGATTCTGACTATTCTTTTCCATGTTTATCAAATTTACTTTCTGATTCAACGAAAATATTAATGTAATATTGTTATAAATAACCGTCTACATCTAATCTTATGTGTATTCTTTCTTCGGCCTGTCTTTAATATGTACTGACTGTGATAATATATATATATATAGGTGGCAATATGTTATCCGATCTGTGAACCTGAACTGAAAATTTTCGGTATGAGTCATAAATTTTGACATATTTATTAAAGGGTCATGTTCAGATTGAGCATTTATCAAAAAATACTCTATAAACAGGTCTGGTCGACCCGTCAATCTGATTTATTTATTAATCGAGTCAGGTCCAAGTCATGAATTTTGATCTATTTAATAAATGAATTAAATTCGAGTGAAGATTATTCGGATCGAATCAGATTTGAGTTCGAACTGAACCTGACCTGCTGGCTAGTTTTGCTACCCCTATATATATATACTTGATGGTAAATTCTAAAAAAGTTAAATATATAAATTTTTTTGGGTAGATTATCAATTAAGTTGATTTGACAAAACTTAAATAATTTAACTTTGAATCACAATAAATTTATGAACCAGTTCCAATACAAAAATTTATTAAGAGATCAAAATTATTGTGCAATTATATCATATTATTTAAAAATATTTAAATTATATTAAAAAATTATAAAATTATTAAATCAAATAAATAATAATTTAAAAATAATATAAATATTTAGATAACAATATTCAACCAAATAACTCCCAAAAAAATATTAAAATCACAACCTCAAGTCTCTCTTACTATTTCTCTTTATCACTGTCACATTTCATTTATTCATAAGATATGTCACATCTAAAAGTTATTCAAATTTAAGTTAAAATTAATGAGGTCAATTTTAATCAAGTATATCACATCACGCGTAAAATTTAATATTAAAATTATATTTAATTATCATACACAAATTTTAAATAAAAAATTAATTTTATTTAATATCCTAGATGCATGTCATATTTCTCGCATATCACAATATAATAATTAACTTTAATTTACAAAGTCCATAATGTTTAATAAAAAATATTTTAATTCAAATTTAAATTAAATTTTACATAAAGTTATAATTTTATAAGTTGTTTGCAAAAATATGTAAATATTATCAAATTAATTTGCTTACATTGCAATTAAATGGGCCCAAATTAGTTTTAATATGAGCCCATTGGCAGCACATTGGGCCCAAAACACTATGTGGAACTTATTTAACTAATAAGAATTTATTAAATAAGATTAAAATTACAATTTCATTAAATATTTTACAATTTAATCACCGTTCATCACCTTTTTTTTTGTCATGTAAACTTACACGTACTTTTATCTTCAGACATATCGCGCAGTACTCGGACAATTCTAGAGTTCTTTAACTTAAGAAACTGTTGGTTACAATGAGTGTTTTATTATCTTACGTTGTATATAAGATTGGAATTAAGCAAGCAAAAATGCTTAGTATACTATTCAAATTCGTTTGTGTCGGCTACTTAAACTTAAATTTAAGTTGTTTGGGCTTAAAGTGCACCTAGTAAGTGTTGGCTAATATAAGCGAATTTAAATTATAAAACGGTGCTTAAAATATAAAAGCTTAGAAAAATGTTAGGCCTTTAGTTTATTAAATTATTTAGGGGGCATTCGGTTCAATGTTATTTTGATGTTATGTTATGTTATATAGAGAAAGTAATTAATGTTTGCTCCAATGATATCTATAAATAATTTTATATAAAATTATAGAATTATTAGTCGAAAAAATGACATCTATATATCATGACATCTTTTGACTAATAATTTTATAATCTTATAGAAACTTATTTATAAATATCATTAAAATAAACAATTATTTTCTCTAGATAACATAATATAACATTATGATAACATTGAACCAAACGCCCCCTAAATTACATGACATAACACCAAAATAATAACAAATTAAACACCCCCTTAGTAGAATGAAACTTAATTTACTAAATAATTTAATGAATTAAAAATTTAAATTATAATTAATTTATTTATTGATCAGTTATTACGACGGTGAAGCAGAACTCGAAAGTTTAAATAACTTTAAGAGCTGGGTGGGGGGGACAAATGGTCAAAGCCTTGTACAATGATCAAGAGCTGAAAGAGCTGATGGTTGGCTGCCTCCCTTTCTCCTGCAAAGCAAATATGGCCACACACACACACACACACACACACAGAGAGAGAGAGAGAGAGAGAGGGAGGGAGGGAGGGAGAGAGCTGGAGGGTCCCTTAGCGCAGAAAGGAGGACTGTCCCATTCCTTTCACCACCACCATTATTGGATTCAATCCAGAAGTGATCAGATGGGCATCTTTTCTCTTTTTTTTTTTTTTTTTTTTTTTTTTTTTTTTTTGGTCTCTTACCGCTTCTATTTTTCTGCTCTCTCTTCTTCATCACGCACTCTCCATGCAAAGCTGAAACAGTTCGTCAGATTTTGTTAACATATCATAAGAACATACATCAAGCACATACGCATAACACAAAAAAATTTAACGAAGTTCTTCTCACTTATAAAAAACTGAAAATATAAAAACAAGAGATCTAGGGAGGAGACACACTACTCAGAGTTCAGATTAAGTCGTTACCTAGCTCTAGCCAAAAAAAAGTTTGCATATAAAAGTTCGTTAAATTTGGGTTCAAAAAGTTTTTAAAACTCAGTTTTAGTCAAAAATTGAAAGTATTACTTTCAGTGATTTCGACAATTTTGTAGTTTCAATTCAAGCAATGCTTTCCTAAAAATTTTAGAGTTTTAGCTGAAATTAGCAAAATTATCAAAGCTGCCGAGATCGATAAAAGATCTCTTTTTAATGTGTATATGAAATTGATCCAATTAAACTACTGAAACGAGCATATTTCAACCGAAATTTAAAATCACGGGTTCGATACAATAATTTAGTTGTTTAGATGGTTATTGTGCGTGCGAAAGAGAGTAAGAGAGCTCTGAGGTGTTTGCTCTGCAATTCCGTAGAGAATCAAAGATCACCAATGGTGATTGTGCAGGATTAATAGTGGATTAATATAATCCCACTGTTTTCTTGCAGAACTAGAAGATCCACATAACTTTGGGTACCCACTATAATGTAACCAAATGATAAATAACGTAAAATATAAAGGCAAAAATACACAAATTTATGTGAAAAACTCTAACATCGGGAGCAAAATTATAGGTAGATGAGGAGATCACTATATCAAATAAAGATGAATATAATGAGGAGATTGCTTTCAGCGACCACAAAGTAATTTAGAATACCTCCGTCATAGAGAACAAAGCAATATATATAGAAACACAAACTCGACATAATTCAGCATAAGCCTTGCATAAATTATTCAAAAAATGAATGCACACAATTATACTTTGATATGCATGATGTTGAAAATTTGTATAAAAGCTTTATCATTGTTGAATTACTTTGATATGCTATAAATAATTGAACATGAGGTAAACACTACAGTTAATTAACTCGTATTACATTATGTTGATCAGGTACTCATTAAAGACTATGGAGAATTATATTAGGGAGATTTACATGGAAGACAACTCAGCTACAAAAACTTACATGTTTTATATTTAAAGATAAAAATTACATATTTCATGTGATATTTTTAAAAAAAATTATGAATTAAATTACTAATGCATTTTCATAAATCTTATTCTATTGTGCATGGTACACTAGTACATAATAAAGACATTCATTTTACATGATTGAGTTTACAGTAAAATATATAACTAATTTATGAAAGAATTGTTATATGGAACATAGTATTAAAGTTTAAGGTTTAAGTTTTAGTATTTAGTTAGGGCATAGGATTTAATATTTTGAATTATAAGTCATAGTCTTAGATCTCAGGATTTAGAGTATGATGTAATTTTATCTAAAAATGATATAAAATTTATAATTTTTTTATAATTAAGATGTCCTTCGTATAAATAGCCCGCCCCATTGTATAATCTGGAAAGCAATCATCAACCTGACAACAAAAGGCATGCATTTTGCTTAAAGCATGACTTCTGAATTCTGATGAAAGTTTGCAAGGTGCATGCAGTTAGTGCATGGTGTAGGAAGAAGGGAAGGGAAGGGAAGGAAAGGGAAGAGGAGGAGGAGGAGGAGGAGGAGGAGGAGGGGGACCAAAGGCCATGTGTGTTTCTGGGGAGAGTGTCACTGTCAAGATTATTGCTGAAAATATGCAGCAATAGTACTGGTTCTGCAGCATCCTCACCACTTTGACTCCAAAATGCAAACAGTGAATCAATGTATATAAATAATATATGTTCAATTCATATAAGTCCTGCATCTTTTTTGCTGTTCAGATCTGCATTTTATGCCATTTTTTACCAATTTCAAGGATCTTTTTCTTGTCTCATGGCTCTTTAATTAATTTGCAGGTGCAGCATGCAGGTATAAATTCTCTTATATATATGCTCAATTAGTATATATGATTGCTTGATTTTTTTTTCTTTTCATTTTCAGAGGGAGAGAGGGAGTGTGAGCATTGGTTCTCCTTTGGGAAACAGTGTTTCTGCAGCCAGACATGTTTAAAGCCTGAATGGGTGTTGACAAGCATTATTTCAGATGATGCATAAATTACATATTTGACACAAAAAAATTTAGATAAATTTACTATCGTGAAAGCCAGATTGGACCGTACATTCGATCGATCATGACCGTGAACTCACACGCACGTCACCAGGCCTAGCTCGATGTATCGAACTTATAACTAGCAGTAATAAATTAATCTATTTTTGTGATAATATAAAAAAATCACTCTTATATTACATATAAAAATTGAAAAATTTTAAATGTTAGGAAAATAATATTTAACATCTATTGTTATCAAGATGCTGCTGCTTCAAATTAATCTATTTATGAAATCTTAATTCGGTCCATAAACTTACTTCTATAAAATCGCCTTTTAATTTTGTGATTATTTTTAACTGAAAATATGAAATTTGAATATTTTTTAACTGTTCAAATGATTATGTGTTATAAATGGCTATTATACTCATAAAATTTTGAAAAATTGGTATCATTCTTTGAAAATTTAAATTTCAAAATAGAACTAAAATTAAAAAATTTAAAATTTAATTTGTCTTATATATCTCTTACTACATTCCCTCTTAAAAAATAAATTTTAAAAATATAAATATTAATATTTTGAAAAGCTAAAGAGTTAAGTCTTGAAAGTAATATAAGAGAATAATTGAAAAAACTTACAAAGTTAGCAGATTTATCATATTTGGAGCTAAATGATAATATTTTTTTAATCTCATAAATCAAAATTAGAATGTTTTAAAAATTATGGCTAATTTATAATGCCCCAACTAATCTCATAAAATTTTTATGCCCATAATTCCATCGATGATATTTGCTTAATTATGAACAATTAATTAAATCCACAAGAAAAAATAGAAAGCATCATTCCTAGCGAGCCAAAAGTGAAAATTATTAGCAAATCACATGGATGCAATATTTTAACAGTGCATAAATTCTTTTATTATATATATATA